>CAJNIZ010012201.1:0-10165 GCA_905231905.1 Symbiodinium pilosum | reverse complement strand
CAAACAGCCCGATGTAGGTAATATTTACACACTTTAGGGCCTAATGTAGGTAGTATGTATATACTTGGATCTCTAGGGTTTGAAGGAAGAGAAAGGGTGCATGCAGGTATAGGGCTTAGAACCTAGGGTTCAGGGTAGGAATATAATAGTATATACCTAGGGCCCGAAGGAGTTCCCGTTTAATTATTCTAGGGCCCAGGTAATCCCCCCCGCCTAATATTAAGTGACGTACCTACCCGCCCCTAATCTGAAATTAGCCCGGCCCGATTTCGGGGTCGGGGTGTGTTTATTGAAAGAATAAGATCGGGCTGCCAACTCACTTGTTTCTTATCAGAAGGAACCCCTTGCAGACGCTATTCTAAGACAGGGGAACGTCCAGCATAAGGGGATTGGGCAACACAGCACGGCCGAGAAATGAAGTGTGCTAAAGTCAGACAAAGACGAATCTGAGTGCTTCAAGGTACAGACGCTCTGGCTGTAGATGTTTAGGGCCTAGGCATTGGAGTACATGCGTTCTTGCTGTCCCTTCTATTGAAGGACAGCTTCCCTTCCTGAATGTTCTGTCTGCTCCCCAGAAAGACTGACACGGGAGCCTCTGGGTAGATTCAAACCATGAACCTGCTCGTCATGAGACCATCCCGTCATGTACAGACAGAAACCTTAATCCCTAATCCCTAGCTCCCAAACCTTAATTCCTAGAGCCTAAACCCTGACCCCTAAACCCTAATCCCTGTATAACCCCCATATCCCCTTTAAGCTTCCTGCCCTTCAAGGAGGCGGTGGACAAATCAACCATCCTCCCCTCGCAGAATCGCTGGACAACGGAGCGTGATAGGCCGAAACCTCTGAACCCCAAACCAGAAACCCTAAAATCTAAACCCTAAACCCTAAACATCATTATGCAAAGCTTCTTCAGTTCACAACTAGATTCCCTAAACCCCAAGCCCTAAATATCATTATTCAAGGCTTCTTCAGTTCAAAACTAGACCCGTCAGTCATTATCGTCACTCTCCAAGGCACTAGGTCGCCATCATACGAAGCCCAAAAAGAGATCCACTAGGGGGGCCTGAATCATTATTAATATCGTTTCGATGTCTACTTGACGTACTCTGCACCGTAATTGTGCAAGGAATCCAGGACTGTCATGTGGTAACTATTCCGGTTCCTACATTCTACATTGTTGGTTCTTTGCAGAAAATGATCAGCGAGGATAAGTGGTGCGGCTTGGGGTTTGAGGTGTTGGGAGGCTCAAGAATGGCCGATGATATTCCCAAGGGCCCCATGTAGGTACATAGTATATGCTTAGGGCCCAACGTGGTTCCCACATAGCTACTTTAGGGCGCAGGCATATGCTATAGGGCTACATGGACCTTTTGGGATTGTCGATGCCAAAATTTCCGCATGACCTGAGTAAGCTATACTACTTTGGGGCAATCTCCCACCCAGTAATGGGGACCACAAGGGACTAATGTAGGTATGTTAAGGCCCTATTGATTCCATATTTAAGTCCATTACTGTAGGGAAACGATCTATACCCTAAACCCCATGTTTCATGGCTCAAGATATAACGTGCTTAGCGTCATGCAGGATCTTTAGTGGGCTGCTGTTAGGGAACATACACTAAGTTACTATAACAGGGTACAATCGGGAAATCCCAGTATTTATGATGTATGCCTAGTATGGCAACGTAGTTCAAACTCCTTAACAGCAACCCAGCGGAGCATCAAGTGTAGTTCTTCGTATGTTGCGAGTCTCTCGCCACAAGCCCCCAGCCGGTTCCCTCCCATATGTAGTATGGCTGCATGAGCATAGCTAGTGAACCTTCCACTTCTGCGGCGTAAGTCTTCGAAGAAGCTAAATCATATGAAGGCACGACCTCTATCTGATACCTTGGAAATTGTGGCATTCCAGTATCATTCCTAAGGTCATGGAGGAATTGTAGTATCAGACGCTAATCGCTAAATCCTAATGCCCAAGCCCTACACCCGGCACCTAAACCCCAAGCCCCAATCCCGAAGGCCTAGACCCTAAACCCTAATCCCTAAACTCTAAATCCTAAGCCCTAAAGCCTCTCTCACCTATATGTATATCTGTACATACGTATTTAAAGGTTGCTTACATTTGCGAATAAGGCGTATCTGACTGGTGCATAAGGCAATTAATTTCATTTGCACGGCACATCTACTTGTGAATAAGGTCATTTTGATCTTAACTTGTGAATGAGGTCTGTTTTTGACCTTAACGTGTGAATAAGGTCTTTGCTGACTTGTAAATACGGTTACTTCGCTCACGTAGGATTGACCTTATTCAAAAGCAAATCAAAGCGACTTCGTCTACTTATTTGCAAATAAGATTTCCTTTATTAACGAGCTAAGGTCACATGACCTTGTCCATAAGTCGATTTGCCTTATTCACAACTAGATTTGCTTCATTTTTGCCTTATTCACAAGTAAGGAAATCTGACTTATGAATAAGACAAATCTACTTGTGATTAAGGCAAGTCTGATATGTAAATAAGGCGCATTTGTGAGTAAGCTCAATTCTATTGTGAATAAGGCAAATCTGACTTGTGAATAACGCGAATCTGACTTGTAAATGGAGCAAATCTAACTTATAAATAAGGCGAATCTGATTTGTAAATGAGGTCAGCTCCAGGGCTTTCCAGGGCTCTCCAAGGGCATCCCGCAGGTCCCCAGAATTCAATAGGGACTTGTAAATAAGGTCGGTCCAAGGCTTTCCAGGGGCTGCCCAGCCGGGGGGCGCAGGGCTTGGTTGCTTGGTTCCAGATTATACAAGTTGAATTGATCGAGTAGTCCCCTTGGTTTAGGGTTTAGGGTTAGGAGTGTGAACTCTCGGAACACCCCAGGCCTAAGGCTTTGGAAGGCGCTGAAGCCGAGGCAAGCTAAGGCCTACTGTAAGGTTTTATGACGATGAGCAAATGAGGCTAGCAAGTGCAACGAGAAGTAAGACAAGACTTTATAAGCGTGGTAGCAGTTGAAAATAATACAACCTTGTACTTTATCTTAGGAAAAACTCTTCACATGCTTGTATAACACAACTATGAAAGAATATGTGAGCGTGCCATTTTCCGAGTCCAAACTGCAGAACAGCACGATGACAGAGTACGTGAGCAAGTAGTTTTCGGAGCTGTGCAGAGACGATGCCGCGTGACAAAACAAGATAAATGCGAGAAAGACAGATAACTTGATATTGTTTTTTGATGTTAGGGGACTTTATGGGCGGGTGTGTTTCTCTCTGGAACTTCACATCGTTGGTTTAGTTGAGATGCTGAACCCTAAGCCCTAAACCCAAATCCGGCTACCCCCTAATCCCTAAACTTTAAACCCAAAACCCAAATCCCTAAACCCTAATCCCTAAACCCTAAACCCTAAGCCTTAAACTCTAAACTCTTTGTTGAAGGTTTCTTGCCATCACCGAGCTTCAGGCTCCCGCTTATCCGCGGCCCTTGGGATGCAAAAGAGAGACCCAAAGGGGGAAAGTAGCTCTACAGTATAAGGTTTAGGGTTTAAGGTTTAGGGTCTAGAGTTTAGGATTTTGAGTTTAGGGGTTGGGGTGTTTAGGGATTAGGGTTCAGGGTTTAGGGTTTAGGGTTAAGAGTTTAGGCATATTCCATCGACTTAAGGGGGACTATATACCCAAAATCCTCAACCTCCATCAAAAATTGTGGGCTCTGGGGCTTACCGCCTCATGCTTCCAGGTGTTGCGTTCAGATGTTTTGTAGCAATCGAAATGGGGCCCTCATAAACTTCTACATTGGGTCAATCCCCCACCCAGTAATGGGTACCACAAGGGACTATTGTAGGTATATTAAGGTCTTATTAAGTCCATATTAAGGAGCTATTACTAGAGGGGGGATTGACCTAACTTATACACTGACAGAGCGTATGAAGGTGCTTAATACTGATGAGTACACGACAAATCCAAACTGTAAACTTGTGCAGGAGTGACCTTATACCTGCAAAAAGGGCCAAGGTTCACAAGTATTAAGTATACTGTTGGTACTTTGCTTGCTTTAGGTAAGCCTTAACCTTGTAGCTGTTGAAAACTCCTATCTTCGGGCATCTGAAACCATCCATTTTCAGGATTCTTTGTGTCGCGCGTCGATATCTCCGCAAGAACAAGCACCCCGGCCTCTGTGGTTAGGGCTCAGAATTTAGTTAGCTTCCTGGGGGCTCATGCAGTAGGAAATAAGGCTCCCTAGACAACACGTTCCCTTATTCCCTACCAAGCCACAGTAAGTTAGGGTTCCGGATGAACTTTGAACTCCCCAAGCCCGAAACTCTGAAGGCTCCTGCTTCATGGTGGCACTGACATACTATAACCTCTATAATATTATAAGAGACCTTGTGTATTGGGGGGCATATTTGTGCTTCGGGATGGGGGGGGGGGCAATGATTAGGAGAAACAAGGAAACGTATGAACACACGCACGCCCCCCCACCTCCAAATGCATGCATGTCAGCTTCTGCAAGGAACATTCCGTGCCAGAGGGAAAGGAGCAGATGAGAGGAAGCAATATGAAGTTTCCAAGAGCCAGGAAGGTTGTAAGCATTTATCCCGACCTTTTTCGTTTGTTATAGTGAGCTCTAAAACCAAAACTAAAGGTTACACTTCGTACCCTGGTTTGTGTGAGACCTCCTTCTGCAGATGCGAGACATCAAGGGGCCAGGTGGTGAGTGTTTGGAAGCTGACACGGGTGAAGGTTTAGGGTTCGGGATCTAGGGTTTAGGGCCTAGGGGTTTGGGGTATAGGGCTTGAGGATCTGAGCAGGATGTTTTTATCGGAGGCTAATGCGAACCGTCGACGTTTCGCTTGAGATGTTGGTATGCGATTGCATGCGATACCCCAACCTGGGTGCACATGTTCTCCCTCCTCCTCCTCCTCCTCCTAGTAGCCCCCACTGGCCCCTTAACAGTTCTTGTTGCCCCCATCATATTCTGGTATATTGGGGCATTAGTATTAGGGGGTGACGTGCCGTTGAGTGGACTGACTACTCCTTTGGTTTCGAGAAGGACGAAGCAACTGAAAGGGCAACTCAGAGTTTGTAAAAACTGGATTGTCGTTACCCCAGCACCCCAAGGTAAGATCCCCAGAAGTGTCGTATGACCAGATTAAGGTCCTTATTCGCCTTGCTATAGGGTTTGGGGCTGCAGAATTCCCATGTTTACTTAATTTAGTGCATCTGGAATCAGCAAATGTCAGGTTTGCTAATTCTCGTTGGTCGCTGTGAAGTAACCAGCCACGAAGAGGTCTTCTAGGTTGAAGGTTTCGCGTGCCTGGTCTTGAATTGCCGGGATTTAGCCTGGCTGTCATTGTAGGCTCCAGCATTTGCCTCCAACGCCCCATTGTGGATAAACCCTAAACCCTAAACCCTAAACCAGGCGTATTTGAACGGAGGAGCTTCGCTCACAGAAAATCGTTTATAGGGAGCCCCTACCCAGACCCCCAAAAGGATCTAAAAATTAGATCCCCTAGATGCCATAGGGGGGAATTCTATGAGGATTCTATAGGGGTTATAATGGGTCTATATAGGGGATCTAATTTTCAGATCCTCCCAGGGGTCTGGGTAGAAGGCCCCCTTAATGTCCTCATTTTATATGAAATCTCATTACTCAAAGGATGACATAGAGCTTGCATAAACTGTAGAAGCCTCAATGGTTAGTTACCGATAGATATTATGGTCCTAGACTGATTCCTTGTAGAATTATGGTCTAGGGTACCTCAAACAGACCTCAAACTGATATTGGCAATAATTTGGGCCAGGGGTGGGGTTTAGGGTTTAGGGTTTGGATGGCGAGGTGGGTCGCCGTATGCGCTACTGTCCATATTAGCACTATTAGGGGAGCAATATAATAGTGGACATAAGGGTCCTTCTTGTAGTTTAGTATAGTCTATAAGGAGGAACCCATGTCCATCAATTTATGTAAGACATAATGTAAGCCCCTGATTAGTAAACCCCCTCCTCTTAATAGGGGATCCTAATATTAAGCCTCTTAAAAGGAGGGGGTCTATTAATCATGGGTCTACATTACTAACTCTAGCTCATACAGGTGCTTTGGGGTCTGAGCGTCTTAACGTATGTTTGGATACTTGGACCCTGGATGGATGGCTGGACGCATGGATGGATTTTTGTTCAATGTCGTCGGAGGTGGGCTAGCTCTGGCAGTCACAATGACATCGCGTAGTCTCCAAAAATCACAACCCTCCCCCAAAAAAAACAACCAGATTGTGTAGCTTTCTTATTTTTGGGTTTAGGGTGCAATGTAAGCCCTAAATCCTAAACCGCATGGTGCGCCCATGGCGTGGTTTTCGCTGCCCCCGGATTCTGGTGACTTCCCATGGCCTGTGGCTCCCAACCTCAAGTAGGGTTTATGTTTAAGGGTTTAGGGTTTAGGGTTTAAGGTTTAGGGTTTAGGGTTTAGGGTTTATGGTTTAGGGTTTGGTGTGTACTGCTTAGGGATTAGGGTTGTGTTAAAACCTAAACAGTCCCCCGTACATTTCTACCAATCCTTCAGTTACTATATACGAAGAGTTTCAGGAGATCATACCCGCCTGAGGCCCATGCATGAGGCTCGTTCAGGGATTCTTGGCTTTGGATAGGTGATCTGTTGTAGCAAATTTTCCCCTTAACTTACATCTTAAACTCCAAACCCTAACCCTAAACCCTGAACCCTAAACCCCAAACCCTGAACCCTAAACTCTCAACCATTCTATGATCTGCTCCTTGACAAGCTATCATCCTGAAGTATCTATCCGAACACGATGGTTTCCAGTGTGTTCCCAAAACCTTCGTGTAGCTCTAGAGCATATAGCTGGGCACTAAGGTACTTCTATGAGAATGCTTTTGGGCCCGATGTATATAATATGATATACTTATCCAAATGGACCCTTTGGGCTTGCTGTCATGTAGGAGCAACTGCAACGCAGTGCGGTCAAGCCGTGCGCGGCAGAAGCTGAGGCAGTAAATGAGGTATCAAAGTACCGAGCACAGCATTTCTGGTCATTCTTGAGGCGCTGTAGAGAAACGCCTGTAGGTGCTTCTTCAGGCGCCGGTGAACCCGAGCATGGCATCATCATGGGCATCGCAACTGCCCCTACACTGTCCCTCTATAGGTTCCCCCTGAATTTGCGCCATTTAGGGATGCTTACCCCTTAGGACTTAGCTTGGACCTGAGACCCTTAACCTTTTGGGATTCCCTTATACTTTTGTTATAGGTACCTAAAAGTTAACCCTTAGCAGGGGTCCTAAGTGCCACATAGATTACTAGGGGGACCCCATGACATCAGGTATGTGGACATCACGGGCGAGTACCACCTGGACCTCATTCAGGACGCCACACAGTTTAGGTTCAGGGTTTAGGGTGTAAGGTGCAAAGGAAGAGTGGGGATTCAATCTGTATAACAGGCACTAAATGATCCCCCCCCATAACAGCCTGGAATTTCGACCCTATACTATAGAAGTCCAAAAATGATCCCTTCCCACAATGGCCCCTAAGTTTTTACCCTACACCTAGAAACGCTTTTGGAACTCTACCCTATGCTAAGCCGAGGCCTCCCTACTCCTTTTTTACGGTACCTAATTTGTGTGTGGAAAACCCCAGACAGAAAGCTAGACATCCTAAACAAGGGGGTAGGGTATAGGGGTCAAGGTAATACGCCCTGAATCGTCTGAATTGTGCCTCCCATAAAAGCCTTTGGATTCTACCTATAGGCTGTTGTTCGGGTAGGTATTGCGAGGATGTTTCCAGATTTTACTGGGCCAGGAGAACATGCTAGCTTCGAAGTCTAGTACTGTAGGGCCCAAAGAAGTACCCAGGTCATCTAGGGGTTACGTAGTGGCTATATAGGAAGATCAGCAACAGTGGAAAATCAAGTGGACAAACAGAAGATGAAACAGAAACTTGGGTTTCTTGGGTTTCCTGTGTTTTATCAGATAATCATCAATGCTGTGGTCCTAGCTTATCTATGATCATAGTATGGGGTACCTTAGGCCCCTGCATGAACCCCTGAACCCTAAACCTAAAACTTAAACTGCAGTGGCAGGACGTTTGACGTTTTTTAAGCCTCAAGTGCACGAAGTCCTGGAATTCTAAGCGGCAACCCATGTCCGCGGCCTAAACCCTAAACTCGTTCCTGAACCCTGAGCCTTGAAGGTCAGACCCAAGCGCCCGCGGCCCCAACAACAAAACTGGACCTAAAGCAATAACCCTAAACCCTAATCCATACATCCTGAGCCCTAAACCGCAGTACATAAACCGTAGACCCTTATCGCAGGATTATGGGGGCGCCCCCATCATCTTGCCCAGAACCACGAAAACCATCGCCCAGCTCTGCGACCTGAACTCAAAATTTTGTAGTCCGGGCCTGGGGTTTAGGGTTCAGAGTTTAGGGTTCAGAATTTAGGGTTCAGGGATTAGAGTTTGGGGTTTAGCATTTAGGGATCAGGGATTAGGGTTTAGGGCTTCACGTTCAGGGTTCAGATCCTCAGTTTCGCCGG
This sequence comes from Symbiodinium pilosum, assembly GCA_905231905.1. Lineage (NCBI taxonomy): Eukaryota > Dinophyceae > Suessiales > Symbiodiniaceae > Symbiodinium > Symbiodinium pilosum. Next base: position 1,648 of record CAJNIZ010012201.1, on the reverse strand, counting down.
ATTTTTGGGTTCTGTCTGGGCCTGTACAATGTGCCAGGTGGACCCCCCACCCTGATATAGTGACCATAAGGGATAATAAGGATTATAACAGGGTCCTCTTATGTTCCTGTTGTACGACTATTACAGGTGAGGGGGTCGTCTTAAACAATGTGCGTGTATTCTTGGCTTGAGGGGTTTGAGTTTTTCAGGGCTTTAGACTTCAGAGGGATTCTAGTTGATAACCAATTTCCCAAGGGCATATAGGTTGTATAGGAATAATGGAGAAACGACTTGAAAATAGAAAGCAAATCTCAACTTGTTTGTAGAGAGATTCTTTTAACTGCCAAGAGGCTCCTTGTATAAGTATAGTTTAGGGTACCCCGAATGATTAAGGCTGCAGCCCGCCTTTGTGCTGAAGAGAGCGTGTGTCTAAAGCCCGCTGTTTTGGCTTTGCTGCTTAGACTCACCTGGAGCTTCACAGTATTCAGAATGATGGCTCTCCTGACTAGCTTTAAGGGTTTTGGCCAGAACCTTGCCAATCTTCAGGTACTTCGCAGATCCGAAGAAAACAAAGCAACAGCTGGAGGCGTACAATATCAATTAATCATTAGGCATGATCCTGAGTGGGAGGTTTACTTACAGGATTCGCTTTCACCCCACAAGCATGAACAATACAAGCGCTTTTTGTTGTTTATTTGGCTTTTGGGCCATGATTTTACAAGGGCCTGGATATGGCAAGCAATCCTTAACATGCACGGCCACTCACCGACATTGAAATTAAATCGCTACAATAAGCAAAAACTAACTGTTTATTATACTCTCATATTACGGTAACCTGATTTAAGTTCCGAAGCAGCAACCCAGTGTTGGTTAAGGATCTCGGAAGATCATGGTTCCTGCCTCCCGCTAAGGTGAGTACTTGCCCATGGATGGGTTGGTGATTGCTGAAGGCAACGATTTGTCGGACGACATTCTCAAAAAGTGACTCGTCCATGAGTCAGCATTCAGGTTCCAAAAGGCCCGGGATCACAAAACCATGTCTTCTGCAGCCAGGGCAGGTCCAGACAATTGGAATCTCATGTCTCTAGAATTCTTTACTCCCAAAAGAGCCTTTGCCAACTCTACTCAGCCCGAAGCCTACACAACCAACACCCAGCCCCTAAGACAGAAAAGCGTGAACCTCAATCTTTACAGTCTCAAAACCCTGACGTGACCCTAAAGCTTAGAAAGCTTCTCCACCTATGCTACTATATCGTGAAACTCAGGGCTAATTACAGGAACCTAGCGGGTCGATTAGGGAGGGGTTGTAGAACCCATGGGACCCATGGTCATTACTCTAAATTAAACTGGGGTAGCTTCGCACAGATTTTTTCAAAAGAATACTACCCCTAATCCCTATATGACGAAACCATAACAATTTCATTTTTAGATTGCCCAAAACCTGCCTTGGTAAACCCAAGACCCCATCCATTGAATAAAATCTTCAACCAGGAAAATCGGGAGTGCCAGGATGCTCAGGGTTTAGGGTTTAGGGTGTCTCAATGAGGGGGTGCGCTGGTGCTGGAAGCACCCAGGCGCGCACCCCGATTTGTACGAGCCCACCCCCGCTGGCGCTCCACCCTCGCCTCGACCTGTACGGGTTTAGGGTTCTCTCGAACTCTGATCGCGC
>CAJNIZ010012200.1:0-10166 GCA_905231905.1 Symbiodinium pilosum | reverse complement strand
GGGTTTAGGGTTTAGGGTGTTTTAACCCTTAGCCCTAATCCTGAACCCTAAGCCCGAACCCACGGGGCGGCAAAAGCTTTGAGTTTAAGATTTTGGGGCTCCGTGTTTGGGGCCCGTAGCCCCTATTACCTGTAGCAAGCATCTACTAATCAATACGTAGTACTACCCAGGAGAGGTACTTAGCGGTACAGGTAAAGCCTTAGAACATCTCCTTAGTTCCTTTTTGTGGACCGCAGCACGACTTCCCTCTAGGAGCTGCACCCTTCGCAATCGGCCAAAACTGAGGTACAAAATCCCATTTGCAAATATGAGGGCTTAGAGTTCAGGGTGACCATCGAACCAAAGCAGTTTCAACCTAGACCTCGAGTCAAAAAGGTTTAGGGGTCTAGGGGTCTAGGGTTTAGGGGTTTAGGGGTTAGGGTTTAGGTTCCTCTTTTTAGCATGGGCAAAGGAGACCGCCACTTCAAAGAGCTCTTTTCGAACCAAGCGTTCGTGTAGTTTGCGGTCTCCATTCCAGTATCTTGTTTAGGGTTTAAGGGTTTTAGGGTTTAGGGTTTAGGGTTAGAGGGTTTAGGGTTTAAGGATTTCCAGTATCTTGGAGGTAAACCCCAGACCCTGAGCCCTGAACCTGAGGAGCGAAAGGAAACCCCCCAACTCTCAACTTTAAAGACCGAACTTCTGAACTTTTTAAGTCCCAATATATGTGTATATATATATACATTTATAAATATTTCAGCACGATATATATCTATATATATATATACATGTAACATACATGCCTAGGGAGATGTACACCGACATAAAACATGTATATCCGTATACCCAAACTCAAAGCCCATACTAATAAAATAGCCATAGTACCAATATTGTAGTCATATCAAGAATTACATGGGTAATAGTGTGAAGTAAGAAATCATTGTAATCCTAAACCCTAAACTGCGAACCCTAATCCCAAAAACCCTTAAACCCCAAATCCTAAACCTTAAACCCCCAACCCCCAAACCCTTGAACTCTAAATCGTAAACCATCCTAAACCCTAACCCCCTAAACCCCTAATCCCTAAACCCCAATTCCTAAACCCCGCACCCAAGGCCTCAGAGTGTCCAAGCATCCGGTTTGGACCTTCCGCTTCATGGAGTGGACCCTCAATTGTGGTTATGGTCCTGCAGAGTTTAGGAGTTAGAGTTTAGGATTTCGGTTTTAGGGGTTAGGGCTTTAGGGTTCAGGGTGTAGGGTTATGAGAGCCCTAGGAATCTACCATACGGATCGGACAAAAAGGTCCTGCATGACCTTCGTATACCATAATGCCGCAATTCTGAGGATGCAAGGAGCTAGGGGTCATATGGGTTTAGGGTTTAGGGTTTAGGCTTAGGGTTAGGGTTTAGGGTTTGTTTCTTTTTCATTGGGTGTGCTTGAAATCGTCTGCCTTCTCCGGAGTGCGGGAAGATGAGAATGTAATGGAAATGTGTACCCAGATCCTGGAGTTGCTTCCGGTCTCAGTGTCTACATGCAACCGCAATTATTCAATTGCTTATGGCTTAGTAGGCATGACGCCCTAGTTATAGAGTAGGTATGTATAGAGCCCATAAGGCTGTAGGTCATTCTAGGTCGATCCTCCCTACAGTAATAGCCCCCAGATTTAGCGTTCTGCGGCCCTCAATATACCTACAATACCTAAACCCCAAAAGTATGTAAAATAATCGCCCTAGACCCCTTAAAACAGCCCAAAGGGCTATAATTCTACATACTTTAGGGGTCCAGGTAATCCTTTTTTTGACTGGGCCCAAAACCCTAAGCCCTCTTACTGGGTGGGAGATTGACCCAAAGGTCATAGGGAGTCAAAGTACGGCTTGGGGTTCCCTCTTAACTCCGCAGCCATCGGGAATTTACAGAACAACGCCTAGATTCGATAGGGTTTAGGGTTTAGGGCTTAAACCCTAAACCCTAAACCCTAAACCAAGTTTAGGGTTTAGGGTGAGCCCCAAGAGCTCCAACTGGGCGGAGCCTCGCCAGCCACAAATTATTATCCTAAACTTCGTTTGGTTTTGGGTTTAGGGTTTAGGGTTTAGGGTTTGATGGGCTGAGGCTTTTCGGGTTTGGGCGCGCATGCTTTTCTTCTGCTAGTGACCTTGGAGATCACTGTAGAAGGTTTTTGCTGCAAAGGCTTGCCTAATGTTGAGCTGCAAGTAAGTATACAGACAGGATGCTTTTCTTCCGCGGGCATAGGGACAAAGACTAACTCACAAGCCTAGCACAGTTAATCTCTAAAGTCCTACATCCCCAAATCCCAGATGTCCGGGAACCCCTCCCCTAAGACTCTTTGGGTACCTTAGATGAAGGTAAAAGCGAGCCTTCTGTGTGTTTGTAAGACTGGTAACTGCTATGGAAAGCCTAAAGGCTTTTTTGTGGATTAGGGTGGGGAAAGAAAGTAGGATCTGACCCTGTGCGCTCTAAGGGATATCACGGTATCGAGCTGATTTTGAGTAGGCAGCCCGAAAAAGGGGCACGGACGGCCTTGTAGGGTGCAGGCAAGGCTTAGGATACCCTACAGTCCCCCTTGAGTAGATAGAATATGGGGTATATGGGGATCTTATTAGAATATACCCGAAGCCATATTCTATCTAAACCCTAAACCCTAAACCCTAAACCGAAGCTTAAGACAGTGGCATTTGGGATTTGGCCGTCGAGCATTTGGAGTGTGAAGTAGAAGCCTGAATACTTGTTTAGGGTTTAGGGTTTAGGGTTTAACAGGTTTGTTCCTTGTAGTCTTTCTTGTGCTACAACACAAATTATTTATCAAATTTTGGCCTCTGCAGCGCCAAGCCCTGTGAAGAGAGGTGCGTGGACGTGCCGCTGATCATGTGTCTCTCTGGCCACGTTGCGCTTGGACGACCGTTGCAGGAGCGGATGCTTTAGTTAGGGTTCTCCCCGGGGCTCCTATGCTGTCCCTGTGGGCTTTTGTGGTGTAATCTTACCCGAAAAAGACCGTACGTTTCAGCCCTTCAAGGCCCCAGGGTTTGAGGTTTTACATTTTCTCAAAGCAACATGGAATCCCGAAAGGGCCCTACATACACTAGTAACCTTTCAGATGAGGGCTGCAGGCTTGGCTTCCAAGGTTTAGGGTTCATAAAGGGACTCTACTGGGAACCCCAAATAGGGAACCCCAAGAATATAGCAGGAATATAACGGAATATAAGGACCCTGGTAGGTATATTCCTATTATATACCTACTATATTCTTGCGGTTCCCTATTTGGGGTTCCCAGTAGAGTCTCTTTAGTTTAGGGGTTGTTGACAGGGATTGGAAGGAGTGAATCCCTGTAGTCCCCCGTTCAATCTATCAGTATTGTAGTAGCCGCGTTCACTCCCCCACGCTAAACCCTAAACCCTAAACCCCTAAACCCTAAACCCCTAAACCCTAAACCCCTAAACCCTAAACTCTAAACCCTAAACCCCTAAACCCTAAACCGCTTTGAAGCCCAGGTAAGGTGCAGGCATTGAGGGTTTCGAGCTGCAGGCTTAGGCTATCTTAGGATTCAGAATGCTTGCAGCTTAGCTTCGGGTTTAGGGTTTAGGGTTTCGGGTTTAGGCTTTAGGGTTTAGGGTTTCGGGTTCATATGAGGCATAATCTAAACTCCTTAAACGGGATTCTATAGGGTTCAGGGTTTAGGATTTGGGGTCTAAAGTTCTTAAAAGGGGGTTATATAGGGGCTTATATAGGGGACTACTATAGGGGTTGTTGAGGGGGATACTAGGAGTTTAGACTATATAGCTCATATGAAGTTTGAAGATCTAAAACCTGATCTACATCGGAATCACAGTGACGTTGATCCCGTCTAGGGGAGACATTGTAAGAATTTCTCCAAGTTTTTTTGGCGGTGTTGAATGGCTTTAGGGCTTTGGGTTTGGGGAGCTTCCAAAAACACGGGCGAACCCAGGGATGTATAGGGATTGTAACGGGATGACAGGGGATTATTGGGGGGGTCCCTACTAGGGGTTTGGAGGTTTTTTCCGGGAAAAATGCCCATGCTTAACCATTGCCATGACCATTGCCATGAATGAAGAGTTTCTAGCTGGCTCAGGATTTAGGAGTCGAAAGAGTGCGGGTCAGGTGTTTGGGTGTAGGGTCCGAACGGTTCAGTCCCTAAACCCTAAACCCTTCAGTCTCAGTTTGGGATCCGGGTTGTAATTTGTATGCGGTTTATGGTTCAAATGGGAACCCAAACAGGGAACCGCAAGCAAAAAGTAAGAATAGAATAGAATGTAAGGACCCTGGTAGGTATATTCCCCTACTATATTCCTAATATATTCTTGGGGGTCCCTGTTTGGGGTTCCGAGTAAAGTCCCTTTATACAGGGTTTAGGGTTTGGTTTGGGGGCTGATGTTTCTGGAAAGATAGCAGACACACCAATGCGGCTCAGCTTGGTGTAGGGCCGACCCTTCCCAAACCTAACATGGAAGTCCTAAATGGATCTATAACCCTCTTTTGAGAAACTACCAGATTGCCTGATGCACGCTTGCTTCATGCTGCCGTGATCTCTCTGCGTGGCAGTCATGACGGCCTTCGTATGCTTGCTCAGCAGCTCTGAACATAGATGGCACGGGAACGATTGTGTCGGCAGCGTGAAAGCGAAGAAGCAGCGTGCCCGCGTGGCCAATTTTTTTCAACCAGGCATCCCAGGGTTCGGGATTGAAGGAAATATATATATATATAAGTATGTATATATGTATATAAATGTATATTCTGCCCCCTCTAAGAGACAAAGATGACCTTATGGTAACACTTTGCAAGTGGGTTCCCGAATCCAGAACTAAATTCAGGGTCCCGCAGAATATTCGTTTCCTCGCATTTAACGCAGTGCAAACCTCCGCGCAGGAGATATCGCGGCCTTTGCTGATGACGAACACTTACATCCTCTTCTGTTGGATGGCGTGGCTCGTCATGGATTTTCAGGAAGTTGAGATTTTCATTGTCTAGGAAGTGTATGGCGTCATATTTTGGAAAACACAAGACTCCTACGGCTGCTTGGTGAGTGTGTGAGTTGCGGCGGCGGCGGTGGCGGCGGTCGTGGTGGTGGGCTGGGGACGGGGGGTGGGGATGGGTAGTGGGGGGTGGGTGGCAGAGGCAGCGGTGGTGGGTGGCCAGCGGAGCCAGGTGGGGTAGGTGGCGGCGGTGGAGGTTGGCGCGTCGTTTGCAAAAAACGGTGTTTTGCGCAGCCTAGAGCACTCATGCTCAGTGCCCCTAAGCCGTACCCTAAAACCTAAGCCACGAATGCAGAGCTTTCTCGGCAGAACTTCCGCACCCCGCAGCTACTATCAGCAATGCAAGGATCGATTGCAGACTTCCAGTGGAGTGCAGTTGCTGCGAGTCACTATGCAAACGACTTGATGATGCAACGCTTTTCGACGGGCTGAGCTGTTGCACAGCAGGCTTTTTCCGGCGTTGAGTTCCCATGCATCAGGCAGGTAAGCAGACCGTAGGGCCTCTCCGCATTGGCAATTGAATGGTGTCAGCGCATGTGGGCAAAGAAGCGGCGCGCACGTCACATGTGTGTTCGGCATGTGCTCAGTCTTAGCCTTGTCGTTCTCATGGGTTCCAAAGACCTTCCCCATCGGCATCTGGTGTGCTGTAGGTACATGCCCCGTGGGCTTCAGTCTAGAAACCTGTACCACTGTACCATCTGCCCACAGTTGAGTAAGTTGCCTGAATATCAGTAGTTTCCCAGCTGCGGGTCCTGAAGCTGCAGATTGCCGACATCTGCCGATGATACAACGGACGTGTTATAAGTGACTCGGTGAACCCCCACCACACGAGACCCCCAGACAAAAACTAGATGCCGAGAGGTTCCCATTTTCTTTTGTAATCAGCGCGTCACGCGGAAGCCTTTCGAGCGCGATGCGCAGGCCGCCTCATGACAGTTTGAGCGGGCGTGGTAAAATCCAAAGCGCACGCGTCACCCTTAATGTAGACCCCTGATTAATAAACCCCCTTTTTTTACAGGGATCATAATAGGCGTCTTAATATTAGGGCCCTTAGAAGGAGAGAGTGTATTAATTATGGGTTCACATTAGTCACTCTTGATTCTGAGGGCTTGGGGCATTGCTTTGTACTCAAGCAGAGGATGACCTGGATTCTATCAGGGCTTCAACCCGAAGCGCACTAGAGCGGGTTGAAGAAGGCCGCCAAACACATGATGGCGTGCAGCTTCATTCATCTTGGCTATAGAAATTTGATGAGCCCGGGTAAGGATGTCACCCTAAGCCCCAACCCCCAAATCCCAAGCCTTTAATCCTAAACCCTTGTTATTATTCAGGTGGATGGGGTTTGTGCTCAGCAGGGCATTGGGTTTAGAAGTTGGGAAGGGCTTTGGCCGCCACAGGCGTCTGCAGTGCGTTTAGTTTGTGTTTAGGAATTGGGATTGCGAGAGTTTTTCGAGGTTCAATTCAAGTCTTACGGTGCAGGGCACAGGGTTAAACCCGTAACATTCAGGGTTTAGGATTTGGGGGTTTGAAGTTGGGAGGTGGTCGGTTTTGTGTGAGTTACTATTACGGACCTACGGCCGTTTTACTCCGCACACAGCAAGACTTGTGGAACCTGTGCGTGCTTCATGTATAGTCCTATTACAAGGCCCCAGTTTGTTGCTGATTTCTTTGTTGTTCCGTTGTTTGTATGAAGCGCCCCAGCGGACTTGCATTTTGTGTTAGACAAGCTCTGTCCATCAGAAGTTGAGTGGGCGAAGTGAGAGTCGACAATTTGTGGCTCAAGTTGCCAGGTTAAAGTAGACAGGACTGTTGTGTTACTTGCATTACCCTAAACCCTAAACCCTAAACCCTAAACCCTAAACCCTAAACTTGGAGCTCTTCCAATTGAAGCTTGGAATGCCTCCACTTCTTTCAAGCTGTACAGTAAAATGCGTAGCAGGACGCAGTTCCAAAGGAGTTCCTTTGTTGGCACAAAGGGGAAATGATCTCTATCTTCATTTCCAAAGAGTTCTTGCACATGCTGCACCGCAAAGCCCCACATGCTCAAACTTACAGACAAAACCGCAAATCCGCATGTTGGATGGAGGAATCTTGCACCACCTTATACAGCAGGGTTTAGGGTTCTATACCTTAATTACCTTAATTACACCTAGAACTGGGAGTTCATTGGGATCTGAAATCTGAAATGATGCAAGTTTTCTCCATCCACACTGGAAAAAAGTTTGTGACGCATACTTGCCCGCTTCAACTACTCATCGAAGCTGAGACGCAGCAACGTGGGGGTTGATACGAAGGTCCATTGGGGAAGTTATTTAGGCTTCATGGCTTCATGTAGGTATTTGAGGGAAAATACGGCAGAAATTGTTTGTCATGATGGACACTTCGGGAAAAGGAGTTTATGTTCAACAACCATGTATTCCCGCACCGGATGCGGGATTTGGGGTATGGGGGCTTCCAAAGATAAGGTCCCAGCCACGTATCTACACTCATATACCGTCTTCATCCCTTCTAGGGAATTTCAGAAGAGGGCAACTAACTATTGGGAACCCCCATTTGTGATCTGATCCCTAAACCCTAAACCCTAGACCCCTAAACCCTAAACCCTAGACCCTAGACCCTAAACCCCACACCTCCATGCATGCCGGTCACCCTTTAGGACCCTTTTTTACGCATTTTGTGGATGAAAGCCCTTCAAAAAGCACAGTCTAGGGTAGGGTTTAGGGTTTAGGGTTTTAGAGAAAATAATCCAACATAGGCGTAGACCCAGGCTCTGGAATGTTTATGGTAATTTCCCAAAATAGGGGGACCCCAAGATGGACCCCAAAATACTATGATCCTTATTATTGGGACCCCCAAAATGGTACCCCTAATTTTGGAAAACCCCCCTTATGACGTGGCAAGTTCTTGCGTTGGTATTGAGGGAAGTATTCCCCGTCTGCAGGGCTTGCCTTTCATGTTTCAAGCTGCAGACGTCTAATTGTGACCCTAGTGGTACGTGAGCTACTGTCAATGTTAAGTGTACAAGGGAGCATTACGAGTGGGTAGAGCTGTCCAGCTGGCACTTGTGGATAGTCCTTCACATATTCCCTAACATGGACCCACGTCCATCAAGTACGTTCGAAATATTTGTTGTAGCTCACATGTAGCAGTTTCTCAACTTTGCCCCTCCAGACACCCCAATGAAGCCTTTGTCGTCCCCTCGTATATACACATGTATAATATATGTATATACATCCACATGTACATGCACATATCTATGGGGTCCCTAAGGCGCCTTTCACACCAGTTGGGAATGTTATGCTTGTACCCTGACGTAAATGTCATCGTGGGACGATTTGGCAACCTCACCCCCAAGATTAGGATCCTTGTTGTTTAGGTTGGGGTTGCCCAAATTAAATCTATATCATATACTCGCTTCCACATATTGAAAAGACCCCTCCCCAGAAACGAAAATATGTTTATGCTAGGAGAGGCGAACACTTGAACGCTGAGGCAGATGACCCAGTTCGAGCATGTGAAGTGGGCGCTGGTTATCATTTCCTTGATGATGTTCTGTGCAGCGTCATGCGACATGCTGCAGCTAGGCTGACATGTACAGTCATCATCAAGCGTTGAATGTGTGGGCGATCATAGCAAATCAACCCTAAACCCCAGGGATTGGCAAGCCTGCTCCGTTGATGGTTGCAGGCTTGGGGTTGAGTCTACGGCTTCAAAATCCTAAACCCTGAACTCCCATAAACCCTTCAACCTAAAAACCCTAAATTCTAGACCCCTAAGCCCCTAAACCCCTTAGCCGCTAAACCCTTAAACTTCTAAAACATAAAAGCCCTAAATTCCCACTAAATTTCTAAACCCTAAAACGCTAAATTCTTATAAGCCCCTAAACCCTAAACCCTAAACCCTTCAACCCTTCAACCTAGGAAGTGGTGTTCGTCCTTCGAGCGTAGCGCGCCGGCCGATCTGCCGAGCCGATCCCTCCGGCCGAAGCTGACGCAGGGGTTTCCTGACGTTTAGGGTTTAGGCGTTTAGAGTTTAGGGGTTTAGGGTTTAGGGGTTGAGGGCTTAGTGTTCAGGGTTTTCTGACGTTACGGTGTATTCCCATTACTTAGGGTTTGAGGGGGGGGTCATTTTGAGCTTCAATTTCTAAAGAATCAAAATTAAGGAACTTTGGGGACCCTAAGTAATGGTAAGTTTATATGGGCTTGAGGGTTTAGGGTTTAGGGGTTTGGGGTTTGGGGGTTTAGGGTGTAGGGTTTAAGGGTTGAGGTTTTAGGGCTTAGGGTTTAGGGTTTAGGGTTTAAGGTTTAGGGGTGTAGGGTGTCGCGGTTAAGGATTTAGGGTCTACGATTTAGGGTTCTGGGGTTTAGGGATTAGGGTTGAGGGTTTACGGGTTTAGGGTTTCGGTTTTAGGGGTTTAGGGGTTTAGGTTTGCCTGACATTATCCCAATAATGCATCTCCAGACTGTTGTTTTATTGTGTTGGTTTGAGGCGTTTTGATTGTTTTTTGGATGTTTGAGGGGCTTTTGTGGTTTTAGGGGTTTGGGGGGTTGGGGGCTTTTGGGGTGTTGGGGAATAATATAGGGATATAAATATGTAGGGCTAATGTGTCTTTCCTTGGGTTTTGGGGTCTAGGGGTTTGGAAGCTACAGGGGTAACCCTATATACGCTTCACACACGGTTACATAGGGGCTATATAGGGATAATGGAAAGGAACATGGGAACTATTGTTTGGGGGCTTAGGGGTTTTGGGGTTTTGGGGCTTAGGGTTGCAAGGGTGTAGGGTCTAGCGGTTTAGGGGCTTAGGGTTTGGGCTTTTGGGGTGTAGGCTCTGAGGGGTTAGGGTTTAGGAGCCTAGAAGTTTAAGAGTTTAATGTTTTCGGGGTTGAGGGGTTTCCTGGTTTAGAGGTTTTGGGGTTGAGGGGTGTGGGGTTTTTTAGGGCTGAGGGGCTTTTGGCTCTTAGGGTCTAGGGTTTTTGGGGTTTAGGGGCTTAGGGTTGAGGGCTCAGGGGTTAGGAGTTTAGGGGCTTCAGGGTTAAGGGTTTAGGGGTTTTTGAGTTTAGAGGCTTTGGGATTTAGGGGCTTCGGGGTGTAGGGGCTTCAGGGTTTTGGGGTTTAGGGTTAAGGGGCTTAGGTAGTTGAGGGGTTTAGGCTTTAGAGGGTTCAGGGGTTTGGGGGTTGAGGGGT
>CAJNIZ010012199.1:0-10167 GCA_905231905.1 Symbiodinium pilosum | reverse complement strand
CGAGCCAGCCAAGTGTGAGAATGGTTAGCCAAGTACGCGGAAATGAAAGCGTTAGAAGAGTGATGCAAGAGTTGACTGTTACCATCGAAGAAGTTGAAGATGAAGTAGTCGATTTGATTGGTATGTTCAATAGCTTTGCGAGAAGTTCAAACGTAAGAATGGTCAAGGAAATGAAGAAGAGACCTAAGACAGGCACGTCTGAGGAAGATAGTGAAGAAGGAGTGCCTAAGAAGTACCAAAGAGAGAGTATCTTGTTTTACGAAACAAAGTGTGCCCGAGAGCAGTTGCAGCGCCGTGGATATGATGATAAGGAAACAAAGAGACGAGCCAATGCGCTGAGAGCTACATGGAAGCAAGTGAAAGATCAAAACGACTTGGTGAAGGAAGTTCTGGACTTTCTGAGGGCCTATCCAGATCGAGCAATTAGACAAGAGTTTCTTGAGAAAGTTGAGTTTATCTACGTTGAAGATGAGCAAGATTGGAAAGAAATGAGAGAAGAAGACAGAGAGAAAAGAGAAGCGTTGAAAGAGCGTATGGCCGCTGAGCGAGAAGCGAAGAAGAAAGCAAAGTCAAGCGGATCAAAGGATAACGCCAGAAGAGTAGAAGTGTTTGACATCAGCGATGGAGATGACGAAATGATGGTGATTGATGAGTTGATGGAATGGTACTTGGGTGAAGATGTTGAGCGCGTTAGAATGGTAAACAACCAGCAGTGTGAGAGAGATTGGTATGAACCAGTCGAAGTACGCTTGGACAGTGGAGCAGATTGCCACGTCCTGCCTCTGAGTTTCTACAGCGAAGAGTTAGGAACTACCGAGTTACCAGAACTGCGCATGATGATCACAGATGCCCAAGGAAACGCCATAAGAACCACAGAAACGAGAGCAAACATTACATTTGAGTTTCAGAAGGAAAGCGGAAGAACGTTGAAAGTCATTGACAGTTGCGTATTCGGAGAAGTTACGCAACCATTGTTCACAGTAGGAAAACTGAGGAAAACTGGTTGGGGCATGGAACCCTACAGTTCTGAGAAAGCATTCTTGGTAAAAGGAAATTCGAGAATTCCAATAGGCTTTCACCGAAACTCGGCTATGACAGAAGTGAGAATTTATCGAGCCGAAGCACGGCCAGAAGTAGTCGTGTCTGGAATCAGAGTCGCGAACAGAGTTGAGATCAAAGAAGGTTTGAAGGAATGTTTGGATCGCGAAAAATGGACCGACGGACCGACGGATGGTTTTCCTTCCAGACGGGAGACCAGCAAGATTTGATTGGTCAGTGAAGACGACCTATGATCCGACAGAAGAAGGCATGGAATTTCCGTACCCAACGGTATTCTATGGACCCTGCAATGGAGATGAGATTGTTTGGAGCGAGATTGAGATGTTCTCGCGCGCGGAAGAAGGGAAGGGATTCGAGGTCATGGAATTTGAGAAAGTTGAAGATGTCGTGATCACAATCATGGAAAGAGCACCTCAAGAAGTTTCGAGGTACATACATCAGCGAAAGGAAAGAAAGAAAGTGAAAAGAAGCCACAAGAAGAAGCTTCGAGCAGTTCAGGAGATAAGAAAGATAAGATGGCACAAGAGAAGTTGGAAGCAAGATTGCCAACTATTGGAGAAGATGAATTTGAGGAAAAGATGATAGTTGGTGGAGTCGAGCTCACNNGAGAGTTCGCTGAAAGAACTCAAGCAATCGCGCAAGTTTCTTGGAGTAGGAGTAACAGGGAGCAAAAAATTGCTTTGGCAAAGCTTGGAGAAAGAAGTTGCTGAAAATAAGCTGACATTCAAGGCCAATCCCCGGCTCAAGTTGCTGCTAAAAATCTTCAGGCCTTTCGAACCCTGAGAGATGACTTGCAGCTCCGCTCCCTTCCTGTCAACACGGTGAAGACAAAGATCATTGCGTCCAACGGCCAAACGGTCTTCACGTTGATTCGGCGGACCTCTGGCTGCGCCGGCCGGACGGCCAAAAAGAACACTGGCAGGACGATAGGCTTGGGCAGCGGTCGCGGCTAGAATCACAGATGGTGTTGCGGAGGTTGTAGGCACGATCTCAGGCACTTTGCCCAGACCTAGCAACATGACCGCCAAGTGTGCCAAGTGCGGTTTGTACATTGCACAAACAGATCCCTCTGAGATCTTAATGCGTCTGATGACCCGCCCCAGCCAATCTTTTCTAGTTTGGGACAATATGAGTACCACAAGCTTGCCCACATTGGCCAAAGCTGGCAGCGCTGCCAAAAGCAATTGCAGGTGAGAGCGAAGGTATGCCCTATGCACATGAAAGAGAAGTGTGCCAGATCTTAAGGCCGGTGGTCAGAGTCGGTGATCAAGAAACAAACGGCCGGTGTTCAAGCTGGTCTGAGCGCAAGAATTGCTGCGACTTCAAAACCAGCTTTAGCAAGGGTTTGGTTGCTTTGAAGACCTTCTTAGCAAGATCGCTGAGGAACGAAGAATGCTAACGTGGCGAAACTTTCTGTTCTCGGATAGAAGCACGTTTCCCCCGAAATCCTGACATTCTCTGAAATGACTCTGACAGTTGCACATCTGAATCTTGCGGAGAGCTTCATACTTCCCTGTAACTGAAGAAATGACAGACTGCACTGAGAGGTGATCATGTCTTAAATTACCTGTAGCTGGTAATGTCCGAAACGCACAAGTCAGACAGGTGTTCATGGATCATCCAGCGCCACATAGTCGGCTGGCGGACACGACATTTTTTGGCTGGACCCTTATCAAAGGCTGTGACAAAGTCCCCTCAGGCTGCGAAGCCAGCGGATCAGGCACCCCAAAGTGCTTGCGTAAGCTGAGTTTGGGCTTTTCATTGCACAGAACGCCAGGTTCGAGCAGATAGACTCTGCACTGCCTTGCGTTCGAAAACCTGGAGGGCCTCAAAAACCGAAGTGACCCGGAAGTGACAGCTTTGGAACGCTCGCAGCAAGAGAGTGTCGCACAGGTTGCAACGGAGTCGTGCATTGCAGAGTGACTTTGAGCGAGTTTTTCGGTTTGGAGGAATTTTCAATTGGAGTGTTTATTTCCGTGTCTGTGCTTTCAGTTCTCAACTGTCAGAAGGTTTTCAATGTCCGTTTGGCATGAAGTCGATCTTGCTTTGCAACATCAGGTGAGCCAGCATGATCATGACATTTGCCGTCTTCGCAGACGACCGTAATGCAGTCCGCACGGCAATCACAGCTGCTTTTCAGTATTGGGTCGGACACGGCCGCAGATCGAGCAAGAATTGCCTGCTTGTTCACTGCATGGAAAGCCGCAAAGCTGATCCGTGAAGAGGCTAAGTTAAAGGCAGAGGTCAAAGTGCTAGGCATGCATCAGACCGTGTAGCGATGAGAATCGCCCTAGAAACTGTGAAGAGTTTTGCTGTTTCAGAGTTTGAAGAACCTGCAGCTGAGTATTTGGCCCATAAGCTGGAGCAAATCGAAAACGGTGAGCCAACTGGGTCGCGCTTGGATGAGATAATTTCACGCAGCACTTCAGCTGCAGACTTCCTTGGACAATCAGGACCACCTTCCAAGAACTTGTCAGAACTCTAAGAGCAAACTGCCTCAATCCACGGAGAAATAAGATCTGCTTGGAAACTGCTATCTGGATCATGCTTTCGGCCAAGTGCAAGAAACGTGTTGAGCAGTTTCGACCGACATTTGGAATATCTGTTGGGGGATCGGTCCCCTGAGTGTCCTGCTTCAGTATGAGTTCGAGATGAGGCTGTCAAGAAGAGAGGCAAGCCGTTGGGTGATTTGCTTCATGAAACCACTTGCAACACGGATTTGAAAGAGCTTCACTTCACTTCTCAGGTGGCTTTGGCCAAGCGCACTCAGCATGAAGACCCACCTACCAAACAAGTGGTTTCGAAAAAGTGAGAAGTGCAACAAGGGCAAAGGCAATGACAAAACCAACACAAAAACCGACGGTCAGGTCAAGATCGGAGAGAACTGGTATGATCTGGTTTCGAAAACCCTTTGCTTTGCCTACAACATCAAGCGTGGCTGTCAGATCAAAGGATGTAAGCGAGTTCACGCGTGTCGTGTCAAGGGCTGCCAACTTATTTGCTGGCGAATCACGTAAAGTAGATGTACGACATTATCTGCAGGACTTCTGCGATCTGGCACAGGTGGATCTCAAGATCTCTGAGATGGATATTTGCCGAGACCCCAGCATGGACCTTTTGGACGAAGCTACCGCCAAGCGGGCTTTGCAGCAAATCCGTGACGGATCTTGGGATGTTGTGATAGTCACACCCCCTTGCAACACCTTTTCTAGGGTCAGATTCGCACAGCCGGACCCGAAGCCTGTTAGATCAAGACTTTACCCTTTGGGTTTTCCTTGGTTATCTGACAATTTGTTGGAGTTCGCCAGGCAAGGAAACCAGTTCATCGATTTCTCTTTTCAGGTATGCTTTGCCACTTTGGACGCGCATGCTGATTTCCTGCTTGAGCATCCGGAAGATCTTGGACGAACCCGCTCTGGACATACGCCGGCTCTATTTGGTAGCCGGAGGATGCTCAGCGTCTTTTCTCACATGAACGTGTCTTCACATTTGCTGTCTATCAGTGCCGATTTCTGGCTAAGTCATCTAAGCCAACGCGCTTCATGACAACCATTCAGGCTGCAAAGAAATGCCATTTTCAGGTCCGCCCAAATTCGGCAAGGATGACTGCTACGCTGGACCGCTTGAGTTCGTCTGGGCAATGGAAAACCACTTCCGCTGCGGCTTATCCTCCACTCTTACGCAAACAAATTGCAGAATGGGCGTTCTCCGTCTTCGATGGGGGGGCGCCAAATCACGTGGCATGGACACGTCCGGTCAAGGCATATTCTTCCACTTTGAGGAGCTGAACTCTGCCTCTGATCCACCTACTAACAATGGGGCTGAGTCTCCTGCTGCAAAGGCGCTTATGAGTGGACATGTTTCGGAGGCTCAGCTGCTGGCCACTTCTCTCTGACGAGAACAGAGTGAGAGAGAGAGATAATCACACGCCGGGTCAAAGATCATTCACCACGGGCGTCTACTGCCATCACGGTCAAGCTGGATTGAGAAAGAATCTGAATGCCTTTCCGCTTTGCTTCCAACTGTTTTCGAGACTTGTTGTGAGCCAATTTCTTGGAGAGCCATTCACTTCGTTGGCGCTTTTTCGGGATACCTGTCAGCCCTGCATAAAGACACAACAAATGGGAAATACAACAATCTTTTGTTGGCCTGTTCCACCTTTGAAAATGGTGGCTCGTGGATGAGAATCCTGTTGGAGATGTCTGCAGACTGGTGCATGGAAAGAACATGGCTGGCCGTGTGCTCTATTGGTCCGGAGGAAGGATCTCCTTTGATCCTCACTTGTGGCATGCTACTGAAAGGTGGTCTGGAACGAGGCTTGTGCTGGCGGTCTATTCCATCTCTTAAGCAGAGCTGCTTAATGCCGAGGATAGGCGTAGGCTGGACACCCTGGGCCCCACGACAGTGAAAACTTCCTGCAGGTTTCCGGAAGGGATTACACCTTGTTTCCTTTTCCAAGCACTTGAAGGCACCCCTAGCCGGGGCGAGGGGGCGCGAAGCACTCTTCTCCAGTCAATGTTGAAGTGTCGGGCAGCGTAATGCGTCGACCATTACTATTACGATTACTACTACTACGAGCACTACTACTAAGACTACTACTAGTACTATTATTTACTACTACTACTACTACTATTATTATTACTACTACTACTATTATTACTACAACTACAACTACAACAACAACAACTACTACTACTACTACTACTACTATTACTATTACTATTACTATTACTACTACTACTACTACTGCTACTACTACCATGACTTGTAATAGTACGGCGATTATTACGACGATTATTACTACCACTATTACTATTACTACTACTATTACTATTACTACTACTACTATTACTACTACTATTACTACTACTACTACTACGACGACGACTACTACTACTATTACTATTATTATTTTTATTATTATTACTACGGGCACTGCTGCGCCTACTACGACTACGAGTACTCTTGTTACTACATTACTATTACTATTACTGCTACTATTATTTCTACTTCTACTACTTCTACTATTATTATTATTACTTTTACTTTTACTATTATTATTACTAGTACTATTATCATTAGTACTATTATTATTGTTACTATTATTATTGCTAATTATTATTAGTACTACTAGTATTACTAATACTATTATTACTACTACTACTATTACTACTACTAGTATTATTATTATTGCCACCACCACCACCACCACCACCACGACTACTACTACTACTACTACTACTACTTTTCCTACTACTACTACTACTACTACATTATTACTATTACTATTACTATTGTTATTACTACCACTATTACTATTACTACCACTATTACTGTTACTATTATTAGTACTATTACTATTACTATTACTATTACTACTACTACTACTACTACTACTAGTATTACTATTATTACAATTACTACTACTGCTACTACTACTACTACTACTACTAGTCCTTCCTACTTCTACTATTACTATTACTAATATTTAATATTACTGCTATTACTATAAAAACTACTAGTAGTAGTTTTTGTGCGATGACTAAATTTCCGGCGCACAAACAGCTTGCCCATGTTCCGAATCAGCGTCTGTTGACTGGTTGGCTAAAAATCTGGCGCAGCGCCGGTTCGTCCCACTGCAATCTCGATCTGACATCTTCCAGTTTTTCTCGTTGCAAGATGCTGTCTATTTGTTGCTGACAGAACGCCCTTGCGCTGAATCTAAAATTTGCAGGTAGTATTCTAAGAAAATTTTCAGAAAGTACACTTACTTCTGTTTTCTTTTTTCTGAAATTAGCAGAAAGCATGTGAATTCTCTTCCAATCAATACCTTTTCAAAAAACAACGCAGCAAATACCATTTGATCATGCAGTCTCTTCCAACACCGCACTTGGCATCAGCAATCTCAACTTGCCTCTATTAAGACTTTGATGAAGAATTGACCAGCCACTCCGATTATCCAAAGCATAATAGATAAAGAGCTCTCTTCATCAAATGGACAACAGAATCAATCAAACTTTACAGGCCTGCATGAATAACAGAAAAAACATAGCTTTCTGAGATTTAAAAAAACCAAACAAGTAACAATGGCTTTTATTCTAACCATTTCAAGCAGAATATGGTATACGCGTCAAGCCAATCAAACTATCCGCAAATGACCCGAAAGTCAAGAAAATCTACACGATTAACGCAAACAAGATTTTTTGCGCACAGTAGTTTTAAAAAAACTATCAGAATAAATGGAACATACACGTAGCACAACACTGAAAGCTTCTTCAACGCTATTTCTGTTATTCTACGAAAAAATGAAAATTCTGAGAGAAATGATTGAAGTTACATGTGAAAAGACGTTAATGCTCTGACTCTTGTAAATAGATTTGATTTCGCCTGGTAAAAGCTTCAAACAATGGCAACAAATGTCAAACGCATTATCCGGTGCAATTTTGCGCGGCCGCCCGAAACACGATTTCGCGCTGAGGGAAGAGTGCTTCGCACCATTTGGAATGCTGTTTATTTGGCATGTCGAAAACAGAGCATCCATTTCACCGACTTGCATTTCGTTTTTGAAAACTGTGTGAAAGTTCGGAGCATGAGATTCTCAAGTGGCTGGCAAACCGCCTCAGGAGTGCAAGAGAAGTGAGTGCGCCGCTCTGCGCTAGAACCAGAGTCCTCCTCGCAGTTCGCATCCGAAAAACCATTGTACCAGTTTCTCTCCGCTGCACTGACAAGGCTAGGCTTATAAGCAGACAGATCACAAGCATTCTCAATGTCTGAAGAAACTCCAACGCCACACACTGGTAAGCCGCCAATGTCACTAGATAGAGCCGGTTCTACCCCGTCACCACCCGAGGATTTGGCTTGCGACTGTTCACAGGTTCGGCTGGAGCTGCAGCTTATGCGTCATGCTTTTCGAGGGTGACGATGAGGGTAAGCAGCTTGCTATCCTAGGTGACTTTTTCAGTGGTAGATCGCCTGACACCCTGTACAAGCGTGCAAGGGCAATCAACAAGATCTGCAACTGGATGGAGACGAACGTGACCACATTTTTCTTGCAAGAGTGTGAGTTCTATTCTTTCCTGTGTGATGAAAGGGGCGAAGGAGCTCCTACATCGCGGTTGAAGGGCTTCACGGAGGCCGTGGCGTTTGCTAACTTCGTGCTTGGCCTTGTGCAATTGCAGGCATGTGTGTTGAGCAAACGGTGTAATGGCGTGTCCAAACAACTCAATGCCAGAGAGAGATTACACAAGCTCCGGCGTTCACAGTGGAACAGCTGCTAACATTGCACAGCATTCTGGATGGAGATGAGCTTTGAGATGCTGCACTAGCTGGGTTCGTGTTGTTTCTTGTGTATTCTCGTTTGAGATGGTTTGACGGGCAACATGTCATTGGGTGGGAGCGCGACATTCTCGAAGATCGTACTGTATACCTTGAAGCCAAGATGGCAGTCACAAAACCATCAGGTCTGCGCAGCACAGATTCAGGTTCCTTCCGGCAGCAGCCATTAATCATGGAGTATGTGGACAGGACTGGGTGGCTAAGTGGCTTAGTGTTCGTGAGCAGCTTGGTATGGCGACTCCGCCAACGCACCCACCGCTTGCTGCTCCAGACAAGTCAGGACATCCTACCCACAGGCCAGTATCTGCGCAGGAGGGAACAGTGTGGATCCGTGCACTGCCTGAGAGGCACCTGGCGGAGCCTAAGGCCTCCACTCACTCGGCCAAAGCCACGCTGCTATCGTGGGCCGCGAAACGTGGATTCACGATTGAGGATCGTCTTATGCTTGGGTATCACAGCATTGCGGGGACCATGGCTCTCACGTACAGTCGTGATGCGGCAGCGAGGGAGCTGCGACTCTTAGAGGGTCTTCTGAGTGAAGTGAGAGTAGGATCTTTTCCTCCTGACATGACAAGAAGTGGACGGTTCCCTGAGGAGCAGCATGTGTGGAGGAGCCGCTTGTTCCAGCATCACATGATCTCCCGCAATAAACGGGTGCTGGTCCGGCGGCGGTATTGACTGCAGCTTAGGTACCTCTTGCTGCTGCTGAGGCGGACGAAGAGGTGCTGCCGGGCAGGCCAGCGGATGAGTTGCAGAAGCAGTAGAGGCGTCGAGCTCGCGTGCCACAACAAAGACGTCTGACAGTAAGAGTTCAGACCTCAACATGCCAAATAACGTTACGCCGTTACGCTACAGGTGTCAGAGGCGCCTATGGATTTCCGTTTCTTGAGGCACAGAAAGACGAGGATGCTTCATTATACTAAGGTTGGGTCAGTGCACTTTCTTGCGTGCGGTAGACAATGCGAATGCTGAATGGCTGATGTTGTAGCTGACTCAAGGCAACTTGGATAAAGACATGCGCAACAGGATACCAAGACATGTACAGTCTTCGAGCCAACTGGGACTTCTGTGCTCAGGAGTCAGCCTCCGACGCACGTGGCACATATGTAAGTGCGATGGCAAACTGCTAACGGGTTTGCTCAGAAGGCACCTCCAACGCTTCTCCACATGGTAGTGCGATGGCAAACTGCTCGCATCGGATACGCTCAGAAGGCACCTCCGACGCGCCTCCGCTAAGACCGTGCAAGCGACACATCAAGCACTCAGATCACCCTGTCTCTGACGCGCTTTTCGGCCGTTCTGGATCTCGGTCCTATATCCGAATCTCCCCATCACCTTTGTGATGTGGGGAACATCATATATGAAACTGGAGAAACGCGGAAGTTCAGAGCTCCATCAAGGCTGAGAGCAAACAAATCCTGCAAGTTGAAAAGAATGCCCTTGTGCTGGCAGCTGCTGCACATGTCAAGGCGGACACCAGCACAGAACTTGAGCAGGGGATCGGAGAGGAGCGGGCGTGTTACCGATGTTGTGTTGCCGCCCTCATCTGCTTACTCTTCCACATTGCCAAAAGCGACAATGGGAAGGTTCGTTAATGTGCAATTGGTAATCTGCTTTTGATCGAGGTTTGTGCTGGGACGGCGAGGCTAAGCTTCTCGGCCCGATTGGAATAAGTGCCAGATCTTTCAACTTCCGCCGCATCATGTGGCAGCTGCCATTCAATCTCGAAAACTGTGGATCTAGGTCCAGCTTGTTCATTTCCAGCTTGCTCAT
>CAJNIZ010012196.1:0-10170 GCA_905231905.1 Symbiodinium pilosum | reverse complement strand
CAATGACTCTACTCTAAAGCCCGCACAGAATGACGCAACATAATTATAGGCTCGGAGTGGAGTTTAGCTCTAAGGATGCGGTAAAGCGGAGTACCACAGCATCCAGGCTCAGTACTGATGGTGTGAAAGACTCTGCCCACGATTGCTGTCATAGCTGGCGTGTCATTCCACAGTACCGACATGTTCAATAAGCGGTTTCCAATCGGCGGTGCTAGACGGATCAAAGCCCAATGCACGCACTTGCCCCTGGATGGCATAGGAAACGCCTTCTTTGTAAATTGAGATGCCACACTGAGCGAAAACGTACTCTGGCATGTCAACCACTATGGGCTATTAGACCTTTAGGGTACCTTAATCTACCCTTAATAGGGTCCTAATAGGGAATTTTAGGGTCTAATAGCCCATGGTGGAATGCTCACGGTATCAAAGCCTGTCTTCGAGCGTGGTCCTTCGCAGTGTAGGGCTCGAGCTGTGCTGCGGTCGCATGGGTTTAGGATTTAAATAACTCTATGAGGATTTAGGGCAATTCTATGAGGATTTAGGGTAATTCTATGACAGCTGCAGCGCTTCTACCCCTAAACCATCATTAAGCTTTTCAGGCGATTCCTACTCAGATGCTGAGAGCATCTCCTTTCTTTTAGGGTTTGGGGTTTAGGGTTTGGGGTTTAGGGTTTGGGGTTTAGGCTTCCAGGCAAAGCCCTCCCTAAACCCCGAACCCTAGACCCTAAATCCCTAAACCCAAATGCTTGAAACACCTCCCACCATTCCCTCCCTACTGGCATGCTCATGGGACTTATGAGGCAGGATTTTAGGGGTGTATATTGGGGTTATATTGAGATAATTTTGGGGATTAGGGGTTAGGGATCAGGGTTTAGGGATTAGGGGTTTAGAGTGATATCAGAGTTATATTATAAGTTATATTGGGGGAGTATTAGGGTTAAGTTGGGTTTATATTCGGATAATGGAGAAGAAAATCAAAACTACTATAATGGGGGTATAGAAGGTTTAGGGTTTAGGGGGCGGGATTATAGGAGTGTATACTGGGTCTATATTGGGATAATGGAAAAGAAAATGGAATACTACTGTAGGGTTTAGGGTTTAGTGCTTAGAAAGAATGGAAAAGAACATGGAAACTACTACAATGGGGTTACATAGGGTTTAGGGTTCAGGGCTACCATAGACCCACTCACTGGACTTTTGTAGGCTACCGCGGGCTTATAATCCCAGTTATATGTAGGTACGGAGTGACATGAACCCCAAACCCCAAATCCTATATATCCCCATATCCCCTGTAAGGGGGCCCAGTTCTAAGCAGTTACTACCTGGACCCCAAAAAGAAAGCAAAAATCCACCGAATTGCCATAGTTCTATACTTTTGCTGTTCAGGTCAAGTCCGATAAACCCACTAAGCACGTAACCCTAAACCCTACACCCTAANNAAATCCTAAACCCTAAACCTTCAAGTACGCCATCTCCTTCGGCGCTCCACGGCGGCGCCCAGCACCGCGGTGAGAGCCCGTGGAACCGAGGCTTTGGCCTGCAACCCAAACGGGCCATGTAGCTACCAGGACCTTCCTACCAGGATTAGGGTTTAGGGTTTAGGGACCTTCCTTGTACCCTTAATTGGGGATATAGGGTCCCTAATAGTGGGTACTTAGGCCCTAATAGAGGGTAGGAGGAGGGTCTAGGTACCTTGGTGGTTGTCAAAATCATGGCCCCTTCTTGGGTACCCTAAATATTAGGTGCCGTAATATGATAGGGATCCAAAAAGGGAGCATAATTTTGACAACCATGCACATAGTGTATAGGTTTTAGGACTCAAGGTC
Source organism: Symbiodinium pilosum (assembly GCA_905231905.1). Classification (NCBI taxonomy): domain Eukaryota; class Dinophyceae; order Suessiales; family Symbiodiniaceae; genus Symbiodinium; species Symbiodinium pilosum. The sequence goes on along the minus strand of CAJNIZ010012196.1, from coordinate 8,344 downwards.
TAGGATTTAGGGTCTAGGATCTAGGGTTTAGGGCTTATAGGATTTAGGGTTTAGGATTTAAGGTTTGGGGTTTACTTGGGCCCTAGTATTTATATGGGAACCCCTTTAGGCCCTAAATATTCACTGTGTATATATATATATATGGGTGGTTGTCAAAATTATGGTCCCTTTTTGGATCCCTATTATAGCACGGCACCTAAATATTTAGGGTACCCAAAAAGGGGCCATCATTTTGACAACCACCCACATACATAAAGCTACGTGGACCCTTTGGGGTAGTTCCCGAAATTCGGGTCCTGTTTTGGTAGCTTACGCTTCTCATGCTCGAGCCTGCCTTGCTCTTGCTTAAAAGGAGAGAGAGGTTTAGGGTTTAGGCTTTGGGGTTTGTAGGATTTAGGGTTTAGGGTTTGTAGGGTTCAGGGTTTAGGGCTTAAAAGGGGAGAGGCGAAAATCACTGTCCTCAAGAACGAGCTTCCTCCGCCACACGGACCTCCGCGGTCAACGTGTCCCAAGTCCTGTTCTTCACTGTTCTGAAAGGTGACCTTCAAGGTAGCAGCGCACCTCGTGGCGTCCTCCATGCTGCCCTGCACCTCCTTTAAGTACCAGAACTCCTTGGCCAATCACACTCGCAAGAATCAGAACCTCGAAGTACGAAGTGATACTAGACGGCTTCACCATTTTAAGAATAGTCCAAGTCATAGAGATGGGTGGTTCAGGGTTAGGGTTTTGGGTTTACCGCTTGGGGCTTAGGGTTTAGGGATAAGGTTGGAGCTAGGGTTGGACCTTTTAGGGTTTCAGGGGTTCGTGATTCGAGCTTAGGGTGTGTAGAGCAGGCCGGGAAAGACAGCATGCTCCAGTACCACGGCTATGTCGGCATGGCTGTTCCCTTGAAGAGCTTGATACAAACCCTACATAGATAGTCCCTGTAAGTAGATAGTATACCCTGGGTATATGGGGATCTTGTTAGAAAATACCCGAAGCCGTATTCTATCTACTTAAGGGGACTATGAACCCATACAATCTCTATTGAACCCTATATAATGCAAACAAATGTCCAGGAACCGTCACGAAATCATCGAGCCCGCCCTCTGAAAGAGTTTGCACCTAATCCACATTATAAGCGACCCCAATCCAGAACCCTACACTCGAAATCCTAAACCCTCATATCCAAGCCCCAGCGCTCAAACGATAAACTCCCAAACCCCTGAGCCATGCTCAAAGACATGTTAACATGCCCTAAAGTACCCTAACGCCTATACCAGAATCCTTAATCCCACCCTGTCCCACTTTTTCCACGGAGGGTTTTAAGCCTCCTTAACGGTTGATGGGTAATTGCAAGCAACATCATAGCAATGCCGAAATTGGGACTATTTCCTATATGAACCACTATTTGAGCTATAGTCCAAACTCCTTATATCCCCCTTAATAAGCCCTAGAATACTCCCCTGTATAATCCCGTACATAACCCCCCTTTAAGGAGGTTCGACGTCTATAGCTTAGTTGGAGTGAGGTCGCAATAATTTCGCCCAGGCTTTCCAAGGCTCAGGTCTAGAAAGTAGGTGGGTTTAGGGTTTACGGTTTAGTGTTGGGGTAAATATAGGCAAGCATGGTTAGAACTGTTCGAGCTGAAGTACTCCTGCTTATACCGCTGTATACAATAGTGCCCATGAACAGTTTTGGTCATAAATGTTCTAAGGCTACCCAACTGAAGGCAGAAGGGGCTACTCAACTGTAGGAATCGTATATAACTACGTGGCACTTGGGATCCCTACTAAGTGTTAACGCTTAGGTACCTATAATAAGAGTATAGGGGAATTCTTAAGGGTTAGGGTCGTGGGAAAATAGCAAATACCGCAAGGTCCTGCCCAGAAAGGGGCTATAGGTGCTTGCGCTCCGCTCAAAGAACGCTCCCCACTACTTCACAGCTTGTTATCAGGGTTTAGGGGAGGCCGTTTTGCCAAAGTGTTGCTGGGAGGAAGGCTGTCTAGTTAGGCGGGCTTTGGAAGACACTTCCCTAACTATCGAAATGCTGACATAACAGGGGTTTGGGTAAACAGACCCTTTAAGCCCTTTGAGCTATAGCCTAAACTCCTAGTATTCCGCTTAATAACCCCTATACTACTCTCATATATAATCCCCTATATACCCCTTTAAGGACCTTACACTCCAAACCTATATAATCCCCCAGATGAACCCTTTTAGGGTTTTCGGACCCTAAGCCCTGGACTATATAATCCCCTATACAACCTACATAAGGACGAGCTTTTCTATATACCCCCTTTAAGGAGTTAGACTCGCACAGGATGGGCGGCAACCCTACTTGGACTTCGAGGGGCCACGAGCTGCTCTGCCACTTGGCGGTTCTCACAAAACTAAACACCGCGCCAATTCAGTATCATTGACTTTAGGGGATTGCTGTTCAGGGCATGTACGGTTTAGGAATTCTCGGGATTGTAAGGTTTAAGGTTCAGGGACTCGGTTCTGTACGCTTTCTAGGGTTTAGGGATTCGGGATTAGGGACAAAAATGGCGTAACCTAACTTGGGAAACCCAACTCTCCCAGTGCAGATTCTGGCCTCCTAGGCTCACCAATAACCCCTTATTAACAAAGGGCGTCCTTTTCCAATTTCGTATTGTTCAGCTTTGATAAGGGGACCCCCAAAATAAAACCCAAAGCCCTAAACTCTAAACCCTAACGTCCTCAACCCCTAAAACCCTAAACCCCAGAATCAAAATGGGAAAAGGGTTCTACTGGGGTACCTAGCCTCCTGTAACTTGGCGAGCGACCAGGCATTGATGACCTCAATGGCAGATGCACTCTTTAGGGCTTTCTAAGAGGGGTTTAGGGTGTAGAGGTTTAAGGGTTCAGTGGTTTAGGGTTTTGGGGTTCAGGGGTTTAGGGTTGAAGGATTTAGGGGTTACGGGTTTAGGGCTTGCCCCCCAATCCTATAACCTTCGGATCCTTTCGTACCCTGTATGTACCTTGTAGGCCGCGAGAACCCTCCAAAACAAGCTGTCTGGACTAGAATGACTAGAAACACATGGCTCCAAGTTAGCTATGTGGGGCAATCTTACGGACTATGGACATGTTTCCCTGAATCCTTATGTAGGCGGAACCTCCTCAAATAAACCCAACATGCCGCAGGCAACTCCACCAGAGGAAACTTGAGCGGTGCTGTTTTTTGGTGGTTGAACCTAATAAGATAATGTTCCATAGATAAAATACTATACCCCAAAGGGAGGATATAATCTTACTCCATAACGGGTACCACAGTACGTATCCCCAAATAAAATATGATTCACTTCAGTAGTCACATGCGTCTCTGCACGGTCTGCAGAGATTAGGCCCAATCACCCAGCCCAAGATAATGGAGCGCTTGACATGTTAGGGTTTTGGGTTTTGGGTTTAGGCCCTAAACCCTAAACACCCTGAACCCTGGGCCCAAAACCCTACGTAACTAAAAGTCTGGAAGCACCGGGTGCTAGTGAGCGACTCGCGCTTATGTGGCTGGAATGCCTCATGGGTTTAGGAACCTGCTTTCCAAAGGTTACCCTGGTTTAGGTTCCTAAAGTTTTAGGATTCAGAGCTTAGGTTTTAGAGTTTAGGGTTTTAGGGTAAGACGAAGCGCGTGAACTCAAAGCTTTTGGAATCCCCGAACTGCATGTGAAACATTAGGTAACTCTTCTTGGTGGATTTCTTTTCCACCAATCGCTGAAGTCAACTCACACTTTTCCATGCAAGGTAACAACTACAATGGAATGTTCTGGCTGTTGTGGTTTGAGAATCTGCTGGGGATCTTGAAACTTCCCTGACACGGTATAGAGCTCTCTGAGTCTGGAGCCTCGATAGGAGTTGGGTTCATTTTGCGTCGCAGGGTTGGGACTCTGGACCTGGAAGCCATGAAGCCAGGAAGCCAAGAAGACAACAAAAACAAAAAGGCAAGAATCCAAAAGCCAGGAAGCCAAGAAGCCAGGAAGATGAGAAGCCAGGAAGTCACGAAGCCAGTACGCGGCCCCCCCGCCCCCCTCTCAAAAACAGTCAAAAAAAAAAAACAGGTCGTATAGTCCGGACGAAGCAGCTTCAGCGCCAAGGCAATTCGCTGGGCTCGTTCTTGCGGATGTGGTGTGATCAAAGGCCGCGCGACCTCATCGGGAACTTCGCAGCATCTGTACCACAATTCCAACTTAGGAAAGAGCAGCTTCAGCGAGAATTCTCGAACACCGCTTTCCATCCTGGCGGCATATTGTTACGCAAAGGACTCCTTTCCAAGTAGCAATTGAACTTGGTCGTTCGCGTCGACTTGCGGAGAATCGCGCAGAAGGCCTGGATAGGAATCACGCTGCGAGCGCGTGCTCCTGCTGCCGAGCACCGACGAAGCCGAAAGAGGCCAAAGAGCTCGCACTGCATGTAGAGCAGCTGATGTCACTGCACAGACAGTTTCCAAGAAAAGTTGTTCCGAAACGGAGTTTCACAATGAACGTATTTGGTGGCGTTGTCGTACGCCTCGCGGCAACGGATGTAGAGGATGAAGATCGCAGGTGTCAAGAACCTCATGGGTGCACATGTGTACACCACAACAAAAGATGTATGCTGGCGTCTTTGAGCAACATCAGCAAGGAACTCCAGCTACCATTACCATTACTGCTATAGATGAGACGTCCACCCTGGCATTGGAATTCGCGCTGTTTCAAGTCTACAAAGTCTACATGATTTCCCGACAAGTTTATGTTGCCAAAGCTCCATGCCGAAACACTTTTTCAAAGACTGCTCCCACATTCTTTGTGAACCAATGGCCTCGTTGCAGTACGGACTGTGTTTCAGGTCAATACTGCAATCCCCCTAGACCTATACCCGAAACCCTAAACCCTAAAATTAAGCATTAACTCTAACAAGTCCTTAGTAACACACGACGGCAAACATGAAAAACGTAAGCAGACTACAGAATAGTCTTTGCTTCAAACCCTAAACCCGAAACCCTTAAAACCGCATCCTTTGCTTTTTTCAATGTCAGCTTGGGTTGGCAGCATGTATGCCACATCCCTAAACCCCAAGTCCTAAAACCCTCAACCCTGAGTCCTACACCCCTGAAAACCCTAGGTCCAAAACCCAAAATCCAAAACCATGATTCCAAAATCCTCAACCCCAAACCCTGATCCCAGACCTGGCTATTGGCCACAGCTGAAGTGATGAGACCCCGACACCCCTGGAAAAAAAAGAAATGAGATCCCTTTTCTGCTCATCTCAAACAAGCTTCCGAGGGGAACATGTTTAGGGATTCGGATTTCAGGTTCAGAGTGACCCCAAGCCCTAAACCATATTTAGGACGTAGAGCTGAAGCTTGGGGTCTCGACTTCACGGATGAGTGATGAGAGTTTAGGGCCGTACTGGGCTACTTCAACCCAAAGTGGCAAGAAACTGGGGAACATGGAGCAAGATGATGGACCTTATGGCCTACAGGCTTTGCAGGTGATACCCTAAGCCCTAAACATCATGGCTAAGGGTTTAGCATTTATGGTTTAAACCTGGGACGCCCCAAAGGTTGATGACATCAACAGGGGTTTAGGGTTTAGGGTTTAGGATCCTGCACCCTGTGACATCTTCTGGAGCGCCTGCTCGGTGCTTTTTGGGAATACGATTGCGACCCAAAATGCTAATGCTCCTGTTGGGATCAGGGTTTAGGAGGAGGGTCTAGGGATTAGGATTTAGGGATCAGGGTTTAGGGTTTAGGGTTTAGGGTTAAGGTTTAGGGTTTAGGGTTTAGGGTTTAGGGGGCTTAGGGCGTGTTGCAATATTTGACCTGTACATGGTATTTTGCTCTTCCATACTATGTGGTGTATTGTGAAACTATCTGTGCTATGCTCTCAGGGCTTGGTATCTGAACAGTGCTAGACATGTCCAACCATGATCCAGCTAAGTACTCTGAATCGCAAACCGTAAACTCTACCCTACACCCTCAACCTGTAGTCCCCGGAGACCAATAGTAAATAACTCCTATAAGGGTTTTACTATAAGAACAACAAAGAAATAATTCGAAGGAGGCTACAGCAACGAGGTATCCTCAAACAGTTTGGAAACCAGGATCCTGATCCTTGCACGTATGCGCCTCAAGACTGTGTGCTTGTTACCCCATCTGGCCTAAACCCAGAACCCTTAAACCCTAAACCTTAAACCTTAAGCCCTTAAATCAAAAACCCTAAAGCCTAAACCCCCAAACCCCCAAAACTGTGCCGCCCAGCAGCCGTAGCTTCCACATCCAACTCCGGCGCTCTCTGGCGGAGATGTTGCAAAAGCTCCTAATTAAGGGGGGTAGGGTTTAAGGTGTTGGGTTTAGGGTTTAAGGTTTAGGGTTTAGGGTTTAGGGTTTAGGATTTAGGGTTTAGGGGGTAGGGTTTAAGGTTCTTGACTACTGCCCCACCCAGTAACAGTCCATAATATGGGTACTATTAAGGGCTATGAGAGGATACATTTTGGAGGTTTACATTGAGGCTACTGGTCCCCCCATTGATTCAAACTACAATTTCGGGTTCGGGGCAATAATGTAGGGTGAAACGGAAAGTAACATAGACACCAAGGTGATAGTTTGGACGATACAGGGATGCAGGGTTTGACTTGGATCATGTAAGGTACAGAACACTACCCCTAAACCCTAAACCCTAGTGTCATTTATGATAGTACCTACAGGAGATTAAGGGCATTGTTTGGTTATAAGCAAGGTTTTCTCTTACTACTCTACGGCCTCCGGTGTGGACTTCTTCTTAGGCGCACCTGTCAGCAAGTATGATATGTATATACATATATATATATGTATATATACACATGCTCATAACATCTCGAACATTTTTTACATAGTTGCTGGCTGCTTGTTGAGCAGATCCACTGTGAAAGACTTACGGAGTAGGGAGTCTACCCAGTTGCTGACCCAGTTGGACTTGTCCGTCCCAGCTTTTGCTCATCAAATCCTGACGTGCCGTCTGTGGCTGCAGCAGCCACCAACTCATGCAGGGCCTGCTGAGGCCGCCCTTTCCTGCTACCACTAAAACTCCAGTAGCCACAGGCGTCCTTGACCCACCGCCTTTCTGGGTCCTTTTCGTCTTCAGGCCAGGAGGAAGACGTCCACTTCCACTGGCCCGCCAGTCGCAAAGCCACACCATGGCGGGGGCGCCTGCTGTGGCCCCGAAGCGTGAATCTCCATCTCCTCAAATTATGGCTGTAACGCACCAGCTCTTAAGGGGAGCAGGGAGGGCACATAATTACGTATCACGGTGGCAACCCTAAACTCTAAAACATTTTGTGTGTAGGGATATGAGATTGTCCCCGAAATGGAAAATGAAATGGATATTGGGATGGCATCGGGGTTTATAGAGTGGATACTAAGAATCCTGCACGACCTGAAGTACCTTCTATGGTAGTTCCGTCTATCAACGTCGTGCAGGATTTTGAGCAGCAACCGTATTACAGGCGATCACGGATTTTTCAGAGCGATACACTCCCCCTCAAGCACCTGTAACCCTAAGGGTCTAAGGACATAAACAATAGGGTTTTAGGGCCCAAACAGCATTAATATTCAAGTATTTGGGCCCTAACACCCCATTATTTGGGTCCTTGAACCCTCATATTATAATTCCTTAATATCCCCATATATCCCCCTAGAACCCCTTTGGGTCCTTGGACCCTTAAGGTAAGTAAGAAGATTCATTCCGCGGAACCTGAGCTCTGCTGACACACGCTACACACGCTCCGACGCCCGAAACCTAAACGCTCCCAGGGTTTGGGGTTTAGGGTGTAGGGATTAGGGTTTAGGGATGAGGGTTTAGGGCCATTCCCTGAACATGCATGATGGGAATTCCCAGGTGGGGATTTACCGGGTGGGTGTAGGAACTATGCTGACTTTATGGGAAGACTGAGATCGTGCATGGATTCTATGTGGAAAGCCACTCGCCTGAAACTTCTTCTAGACAGGTCGCGAGTGAGCGAATACTGCGGATGGAGGGAACCTTGAACATACCTACCCCTAAGGGTCCAAGGAGCCAAATCAGAAAGTTTTAGGCCCCAAAGCAAATACGCTATGTTGGGGATCTGAAGCGGAGCAAGGTTTCCTCCCCCTGATAGGCCTCTGTAAGGTTTAGGATTTAGGGTTTAGGGTGTAAGGTTTCCTCCATCCGCTGTATTATGACAATGCAAGAGCACTGTCGAATCTCACCCCGATACCTTCTTGGAGGATCAGGGGGGCTCTTAGAAAACAGGTTACTCGTGGCACTTAGGACCCCTACTAAGGGTTAATCCTTAATTACCTATAATAAGAATATGAGGGAATCCCAAATGTTAAGGGTCTAAGGTCCAAGCT
>CAJNIZ010012195.1:0-10175 GCA_905231905.1 Symbiodinium pilosum | reverse complement strand
CTCGACCCTCTCTCTCGCTTCTTCTACCGTGACCCGCGTGGACCCGCGCCACACAATTGGGGCACATCGCTTTCTGATGAACGCTGTCTGGGATCCGTCCAGCATCACATAAAATCAAGAGGGTTCGAGGATGGCGTGGGACCCGCGGAACCCGCGCAGAGCCCTTCTGATTGTCTGGCCGCCACAAACAATACTGTACCCGTACGCCCACGACTGTAAACTCTAGACTCTCTCTCTCTCGCTTCTTCTGGACCCGTGGATCCGCGCCACACAATAGAGCCACATCGCTTTCTGGAATGGACCCGCAAGGCCGCGAGGGCCGCGTAAGACCTGCGTGGGATCCCCGGGACCGGCGCAGAACCCGCGCGGGTGAAGAAAAGCGCTTGCTTAAGAAGGACTATGAGGGAAGGCTTAAGGGAGATTTTTAAATTTCTTTCCATAGACCTCTTGAAGCAAAAGATTGATTTAGTGCTTCCACGAGAAGTTTTAACCTGTTTGCTCCAAATGATCTGCAACAAACCCACCGCGTTCAGTGCAGCTGTAAGCTACCAACGGAGCAGATATTGTCACAGGCATAAAGCTACAACGTGAATATCAATAATAAGGTTCGAAGATAGTAATGTACGCAAGCTACATGCAAGGGTCTGCGATCAGTGAAGAAGCTCTAGTCCTGATAATCAGCGGGTTGGAACTCACCGGAGGTTGCTGAATGTCCGAGCTGCGTTGCCTGGTGACTACACGGGCATGGAGAGTTTTCTCTAACCTTTTGAAGGAGTCCTTGCGCCACGTGTTGCAAAACGAACGCTTGTTCAGCTCCCAGCATGGTCAGACCTTGCTCTATCATCTTGCGTGAGCGTGTCCGCCAAAAGATGTCAGAACTTTTCCATGCAATCCAGCGTATGATTGAAGAGAGAGAGCGCCGGGACTTCAACTGGGGGAGTTAGAGGGCTTGGTGACACGTGGCCGGCTATTGCGTTTTGTGAATTATTGCGTGAAGCCTTCCCTGCTTGAAGCTGATGAATTACTCCAACGTCAATTCGGAAGGCTATGGGGCGAAGTTGTGTGCTTCTGTCGACGTCTTGCGGTTTTTTTGCCACTCATACGCTGTGTGTGGAACGAGCAAGCTTATGCTCATGGTGGAGCAGGGGCTGAGAATGATGCTGCTGATGATGAAGGGGTTCCTTGCGAAGTATCACTTTGAGCATAAGGTGAGCAATTTTGGCTGCTGCTTACAGGGAGCACGATTTTGCGGAGTATTTTCTGGTAGAGATCAAGATTTGTGCTTCGGCAAAATATGTCGGCGCCTTTTGCTCACGGTCCTATTTCATGTTGCAGGACGTTATCGGCAGGCCTGTTTTGTCACATGTTGATGTACTGTGCTACACGGAGCACCTTACTGCAGTCTGGACTTGACTTTTGTATGCGTTGGCTGGCTGCTTGTACTATTCGGACCTGGAAATCTGTCTCAACTGCCTGCAGCTCGGATCAGCTCATCAGTTCTTGAATCACCATGGCGCAGCGTGCACAACGGGTACATCGGCCCCACCTGTCATCTCGACTAGGACAAGGCCGGTTTCGGAGCCTGGCTCGCCATTGCAGCCACCAGCAGTACGTCCTCGCGTCAATTCACGCAATGAGACGATCATGCTGATCAGACAGCCGGGTCCACCCTCGCAGCAGAGTGTACCACCTCGTCTCATCGCGCCGGTGATGGCAATGTCCGTGTCCCATGGCAAAGGGTACACAATGAAAGAAGCTTGGCAGGCAGCCTTAAACGCTAAAAAACATCGATGGATCTCCCTTCTTGATGAAGCGCCACGACATCTCCCTAGCAGCCACGAATTAGTTCAGCTTCAGATCTCTCCTCTTTGGATTCAACACGCCATGAGATTGGTTGCTGCTAACGCCCCGAGCACGCTGAACGCATATCTCTCTGCCTGGAACCCCCTGGAGAGACTTCGCCCAGGCTCAGGATGAGTCCTGGGTGGAACCAACCTTGGCATTCCTGGTGGACTGGATTCACTCACAGGCTCGTGGTCGCGTGTACGCAGCGTTGCACTCGATCAAGGCTCTTCGCTTTGTATCCAAGAAGATGATGCTGAACCGTCTCTGTGACTTGCTGTTTTCTGACTTGGTCAAGGCCTACTCAGTTCCCACTGAAGCTGCCGAACGCCGGGAAACGGCACCTCTCCCACTTTCGTTTGTGGTGTACCTGGAACGGGTCGTCATTGATGGCAATCAGTCTGTACTGCGCAGATTGCAGTGTGGGTTCATGCTACTTGCCATTGGGCCAGCTTGAGATTCTCTGATTGCTTGTGGTGCAGCCCAACACAAATTCACGCAGCCTCTGGAGCACTCCTTGGTACGGCCTTGAGGACAAAGGTCACATCGAGAGCGATGCCGTGGGCCTGAATAAGAGCTGGGCATTGTTGTGGCTTCAGCTACTTCAGGCGGCGGCGGCGGCAAGAACAACGTCTCTGCGTGGCATCAAGCCGGACTTCCTCTTCGCCAAACTGGGTGGCTCGGCTGATGCCCCACATTTCTGGGAGCCCATGAGTCGTGATGAGGCACTGGTCATGCTCAGGCAGTGTCTGTACGAGTGCTATCGTGATGTTCCAGTTGACTGCCGCCCTGACCTGACCTTCACGGGGGTGCACAGTTTTAAAGTCACATTCCTGAGCTACGCTAAACAACTTGGGCTACCTGAGGGCTTCATCTTCAACAAGGCCATCATCGCTCTCGCCGAGGTGAGATGGCAGAATTGTATGGCCGAGACGACGTGACGACGTGAGTGGCCATTACGCGTCCAGGCTGACCTCGCCAAGGCAATCCTCAATGGATTCAGACCGCTTCGCGCCAAAATGCGGGGGGCTCTGCCGCCCTGTCCGGATATCGCTGTGGTGCTGCAGTCTGATGGGCTGGACTCGGAGAGTGTCATACCGGCTCTGGCGGATTGTTGCTCTCCTGAACCCGAAATCTGTACTTTTTCGGACTCGGATGACGAGATCAAGCCTACGAGGCAGGAGTCCATCTCGAAGCAGAAATCGGGCAACGAGCATTCGACTGAGGTGATTCTCACCCCATTGCCGGTGGCAGAGGCTTCTGATTCGGCTGGTTCGGCGTTCAGACCTGACACCGCCGTGTCAACTGAGCTCAGTGATCTTGGTGAGCCGGAGGAATTTCTGTTCCTTGTCAACAAGGCCACAGGCATAGCTCACATTGCCAAGCAGTGTGCGGAAGATCATCCCGCTTTGCAAGTCATGCTGTTTGCTGAGTCTGGGAACAGGGCCCTGCGCACAGGCTGCTCTGTTCGTAGCTGCTGTGGAGGCCTTTGTGTCATGTCATGATTTACCCTCTGGTTCTCGGCTTTGCTTGAAATTTGGTGGGTGCGGTCGCTTCCACACTGGCAAGTGCACTCAGAAGTCCTGCAGGTTCAGTCATAACTGTCCCATCTTGGATGCATCCGGTGTCCCGTGTGGTGCGCCTCACTCGGCACTTGCCCACGCTAAAGCAGCACATTGACTGCCTGTGGGGGGGATTTTACATTCCCCCCTCTGCGTGAGTCCACTGCAATTCTTGCATCAGGTGAGATCAGCCTGTGGCCGGTTCCTTGCAGTGTGTTGTATCCTCTGGTGGGTCCACCTGTGGGCCTTCCGCGCAATCCCTTAATTTTGCTGCGGATGAAGCTCCGCCAGCAAGCTCCGTCGAAGTCGGAAGGGACGCCATTGCCACGTCTTCGGAAATGGGGCCTGCGTCAAAATTTTCTGTGGTAGCAGAGGAGACTTGCTCCACTGCTGCAACTGGTGTGTCATCTGTGTCGACGCCTCATCCCACGGGGGTTGAGCCTTTATGCGCCGTGTCTTCTCTTTCAGTTTTGCCTGAGCCAGCCTCAGGCTCAGAATCCGCGCAGCCGTTGTTCAAACCGAGCACGGATTTACAGGAGCATTCCTTTTCTTCATGCCTCGCACGTTTATGCGCAGCCTTTCCCAATCCGCTGCCAGCCAGGAGGCCAGGCATTTTGCAAAGGTGAGGGAGCAGCGGCCTACTTTGTGCTTGGTGCCTTCAAGCACCCTCCACGCCAGGGTATCACAGCGCTCACAGCACAACATGAGGCATTGTGTTGCTACCTGAACAGCTTCTTACGCACCCACTTTCCAGCATGCAGCTGGACGTCTGTTGTGATTTCACACAACGAGGCAGCTTCACTTCATGTGGATCACAATGCGGCAGGTTTGCTGAATCACTGCATTGCTCTAGGTCAATTCACTGGAGGTTCGCTTTGGGTGTCGGACCAGTCGGGATCTGACTTCTTCTGGGACATCGCATCAGGTCGCAACTTGCCAGGCCGCATTCTTGACATATTCCAGCAGCCCCACATGTTCAGTGTATCATCGCTTACACTGCGGTTGCTTCTTCCGATCTGTCTGCGGCAAACCTGGCACGCTTGGGTTGTTTAGGGTTTCCTTTGTCTTCAGGGTCCCTAACCGTACCCCCTTGTCTGCCTCCTCTCCTGCGCCCGTGTCTCCCCCTATTAAGCAAACCTCTGAGATCCCTGCAAACGTATCCGTCTCAGGGTCTGATCCACACCTTGAAAGCCCAACTCAGGTGCAACCAGCGTGCCCTCGGCTCTTCTTGGATCTGTTTGCAGGGGCTAGAGCTCCTCTCACTCAGGCAGTGCGTGCACTGGAGTCAAAGACACATGAAGGTCACAAACCCGACACCTTTGAACCTGTTGATCTCATCTCCGGTCCTGAGTGTGATCTGTTGAACGATGAGGCATATGCCAATCTTAGCAGCGCCGATTTGCAGCGAGCACTCGATTCTCAAGCTCAGACCTGGAGGACCACGTCCTGTTCGCACGCCAGGTGCACTGGATGGCCCTATGAGCAACTCTTGGTCACAAACGGTTTCTGCGCAGGATTCGGCGTTGCTTCATGACAGGTCACGTGAACTCTTGACACTGGTCGCTTCATCAGAAGGTGCCATAGTGTTGGAGAATCCTCCCACACCCATGACCTTCATGGATCCTGAGATGCAAGCTTGGATAAGGGCGGTAGCTCCCTTTGCCATCCAAATCGCTGCATGCCTGGGCGTTCGTCTCCAACAGACCAGAGCTCCTTCAGCTAGCCAGGGTGTGTGATCACAGGCCAGGGGCACATCCCACTCAGAAGGGCAAGCGCTTGACAGACGGCGCCTTTGCTAGCAGGCTCACAGCGGAGTATCCACCCCAGCTGGCGCGCGTGCTTGCTGAGTTCTTTCAGCCGTTTCTCACTCCCCAAAACAGAATTGTGACCATTTCTGCGTGGCGTGCACGGCTGCCAACCAAACCGGCCTGGCAAGTGTCCAACGTCCGGGTGGAGGATGGTGGTGGTCTGCTTAGCACGGCAGACTGGCTGCGACCGCGCTCTGGGGATCACTTGTCCAGCTTGCGGCGTGCGTGGTCGCAACGGCTACTGACGGATGGCCTGTGCAACAAGATTGCTCGGCACTTCTCTGCAGCCCCTGAAGCCCCGCCACTGGATGACGCTGAGCTCCAACCTTTCCTGGCTGACCTATGCCACTTCTTCTCTGTGAGTGATAGGGAATCCTTCCTGAGCATTTCACCGGGTCAGCCATTCCGGCTAGGTGTTTTCCAGAGGCTCCTCCGATGCACGCAGGATCCAGAAGAATGTCTCTGCCCAATGCTTGCAGAAGGTGTACGTCTAGGTGTTGGTGTCCCACTTGCACCCAGCATCCATTCAACGTTGCATGGCTCGTCCGCACAAGTGGATCTCACGATTTGCGAGGGTAGCTGGGCGTCCGCCACTTCCCATCCAACTGAGGTGGAAACCCTCCTGGCTGAAGAGCTCAAAGCAGGCTAGATCATGGAGTACGCTTCTTTAGAGCAGGTGCGCGCAGACTTTCCTCAAGTCGTGTGCGGGAAGTTAGGGTTGGTCCTTGCCGAGGGACGTAGTCCTAGGCTTGTGGTTGATTCTTCGATTAGTGGGGTCACTCAGTCGTGTGAGATGCCAAATCACATGTTCTTGCCCAAAATCGTGGATGTGGCCAATTGTGCTCCAACATCTTTGGGTGCTGAAGACTGGCTTGCAGCATCCATTGATGTACGCAAGGCACATCGTTTGATCAAAGTTCATCCGAAGGATCAGGCGTTGCTGACGTTCTCCTGGCAGGATCGTTATTTTGTCTGTCGCAATCTGAACTTTGGTGCACGACCTAGCTCCTTCTGGTGGGCAAGAGTGGCTGGATGCTTGGTGCGTTTGTCCCATGCCATACTGTTCCTCCAGCATCTGCTTTGGGACTATGTAGATGACTTTTTAGCAGGCTTTCAGCGTAGTACGGTGCCCTTGCACTTGAGCACATGGATTGTCCTGTTCCTTGTTCTCAACGTGCCCATCTCGTGGCACAAATGCGCGATGGCGCCTGAGGTTCTTCGGCTAGGCTGGAGCATCAATCTTTGGTCTTGGAAGGTGGAGCTTGGCGAGCAGAAACGCTGCGTGTTGATGGCACAGATTCGCACCTTGACATCACTTTGGTGCTTCCTGCGACCTTTGCTCAGCCCTCTCTTTGCAGTGCTGCGCAACATTCCTGCCTCCAATGTTGCTGTGTCCCCAACGCTTTGGCAAGCCTTGCTTGCGGCCACTGACCAGCATGGCACAGTCACTGGTCGAGTTCCACATGGTTCCTTCCCAGTGGGCGCCAAAATCATTTGTGTGGGTCACACCAACATTCAGAATCGCTCTGACTTGGAGCGCGTTGTGTTCCTGGAGCGACGGCTTTGGGTTTCAGTACAGGATTCTGATCAAACCTTGCGGCTGATGAATGCCAACTCCCATGCGGCGTTACAAGCCTGGCTTGATCTACTGAACTCATCTGCTCTAGTGTGCTGCATGCGAGCGGCGCCGACGCTCCGCATCATTGCTGAAGCAGATGCCTTTGCCGATTCCATTCAGTGTGGCTTGGGACTTGGGAGGTCACGTCACCTGGCCATCGGGGGAGTACACTTGGTTTTCCTTGCATCTCTCCCTGGCAGAGTTGCAAGGGCTCGCACCAGTGTTTGTAGGTTCACCCCAAAGCCACATCTCTGCGTTGGAATTGCTGGCGCAGCTTTGCCTGCTCTGGTGTGTGCATCATATGCTGCCAGCGTGCCACACGTTGGTTATTGTTCCTCTGCGTACCGACAATGCAGGTGCGGAACTGTCTCCGACAAGGGTTTGTCGTCCGTACCTGCATTAGCACACGTGGTGCGGGCTCACATGCACTTTCAGAGGTTTAGCGGCATCCAGGGCGAGATGGCGCGCATTCCCGGGTACAAAAACACCCTGGCTGATGAGCTCTCACGCTTATCTGGCTCTCCTGGGCCGCTTGAAAACTCAATGCGAGTTCATCCTCCTCTAGCGTGTTTGTTGGGCATGGGCACAGGTGTGGCCCTCTCTCCCAGGATTCAGCAGTAGCCAAAGCACTGGCAGAGCATTGCGAGGTAAAACAAATCCCGATCTGCGCTTGGTGAGTTTCCCGTTGGGTCGTGATTCGATTCAATCTGGTATTTGCCCCAACTTTATCGGTCACCTTGCTTATCACTTTCGCATCAAGTTGATGTTGAACGTATGTGATAACTGTGGTTGGCTGTGTGTGGGTGGGGTGGTTACCACTGCGGGTTTGGCACCATCGCAAAAATCTGTCACCGGGATTTGATTGAGCTTTAGTTCGCTTTTATATTTTGTAAGGAATTCGTCTACTTGATATTGACGTTATAAATTTGGAGATTTTATGGATTGGAGATTTGATATATCTCTGATTGATTATGCTGTGAAATATTTGGCGACGTTGAGCTTGAACGTACACGGACTTAGTTGGGAAACGTGGACCTTCCACGAACTGGAAGTCACAACTGGCATTGGGCCAGTCTAGCTCGCTTGTGGAGCGACCGTGTGCAATATCTTACTGGTGCTTTTAGGGGGAGTGAGGGAGAGCAGGGACTGGTGTAGGGGGATCGCGCGGGGATGTCCCCCTTAAGCACGAGTAAGGTATTGTTGGAGCATTTCCAAAACCACCGAGATGGGCAACCCGTACTGTGTTACGATTACCTGCAAGGAGCCTTGTGAGGGCTCGAAGAATCGGTTCAAAGTCGGAGTCTAGTTTATTTTTCAAGACTTCACAAACCCTATGCAGGATAAAACATGCACAGTCGGTGAGAAGTCCCATCCGAATGGCTCGGACAAGGATGACTACCCCAGGACCGTCGCTGCATGTTTTTGGGGGTTGGACCTCAGAAGGCTTGCGATGTAATGCTTTGAAGGACTCAGTTAATCGCAGTTGCAGGGAAGTCTCCTAACCCCCCAAGAACTACTACCCCCCTTGTATATAATGGTATCGTATTGGGGGCGTAGAGCCGGGATCAATTTGAACAAATTCTTTCAAACTTCAAAGTTGCCTGAACTGGCGGAGTGCAGGTCCCACACCGTGGAAGCCATCACTCTATCGCCGGGGAAGGTGGCTGTGTGCGCTGAAGACAGACCCTGGGCAGCGTGAGTCACCTGAGCTATAATCTAAATTTTTTTTATAGGGGGCTATATAGGGGACTATATGAGGGACTACTTTCGGGCTGATTAAGGGGGATACTTGGAGTTTGGACCATGGCTCATATGTAGTGATCGTCTGGCTGTATCAATTTGTTTTAGGTTTTAGGTTTGCACGACACCTGGACTGCATCTCCCTTCTGTTGGAGTTCATCTGTTTCTGTTAATTTGCTGTGTTTTTCACATCCCCAAAAAGCGCGGCAACGGCCACAGTTCAGAGGGTAGATACTGGTCATGATCTAGGTTGTGAACTACCAGTAATTACTAAACTTTAAAACCCATACCCCATAGACTTTATATACCCCAAAATGAAGCAAACTTCCACGTCGGAGCGGAGCCTGGTAGTGCTGCAATAGCCAAGGAGACAGCACCGGTCATGGAGTCAACGACGACTTTAACAAGGTCAACCCAACTTGTGGAGTCTACTCTCTTGAGCACTAGGTGTCTTTGATGTTTTGTTGCCCCTTGCAACTGGACTTCATGTAGATTGCAAAACATTTAGTCGACTCGGTGTGCGTGTGACTGCCTGCATCTGTTTGCAAAAGGGCTGAACGAGTTGTTGACCATGTTGCAGCCTAGACCTTGGCATGAGAAAGTCGAAGTTAAAACCAAGCAATCTCCTGTAGTTCCGTTGTGATTACCTGCTTAGCTTCCAACTAGTTCATTTGGCCACAACTGCCTGCTAGAGGAGTTTGGCCACATAACTCAGGAAATCTCTGGGGGAGTTGAGTAGACTTCCCGATATCATCCCCTTGAGAATAGTCACCACAGGTGTGCTGAAATTGTTTACCCCGCTCCTGATCTGCTTGGAACTCCTTCATCAGAGCATTCTTCAGGTGCGCATCAACACACCAATCACCACAGAAGTCGTAAGCTCCAAGCCCCGACCTCAGTCGTGTTGCCTTTAGCAATAGCAGCGGAGGACAACTTCAGCAATTGGATGTTTGCCTGGGGCCGCCGTTGTACTCTGCATCCCGAGATCTATGGAATTGTGTTTGATGCTCCGTTGAAACATTATCAGTTCCGATGAACCCGGCGTCAGGCCCCATCATGAGCATCAGGCAGCACAGGGACTCTCGCTTTGCGAGGAGAGGAGGACAGACCTGGCCTCAGCACCTCTCACCATGAAGACTCGCACACGTCTTGTACATGTTTACGGTCACAGTCTCTGATACGTCTGAAGTTGTTTGGACAAGGCTGTCGGCGTCATGCGTTTGGTTCAAGACGATGTAATTTGGGTCGTTCAGACCCCACATCGCTTCAGTAATGAAGTTAGTACCTGTTTTGCTCCTTGAACTGGTGACAGCAGGCTCAGCATTGAAGACGCATGAGCTGAAGACATGCACAGGTGCTGTGCTTGAAGGCCCTGAGTTTCTCTGTCTGGATGTGACAAAGGACTGCTCCAAATTCATCAGCTGCCTGGTATCTGCTATCAATGTGCTGAAGAAAATGGCCAGTGCATACATCAGGCTCTGTGCAAGCAATCTGAGGAAGCAAGTCTGCATGATGACTACATGGCCAGCACACTGTCGTATGCTGCTGGTGCAAAGGCCCAGTTTGACTCCCCAAGTGGCCTTGGCAGCTGGACGTTTGTTACGT
>CAJNIZ010012193.1:0-10181 GCA_905231905.1 Symbiodinium pilosum | reverse complement strand
GCCTTGGCGGCGGCGGCGGCGGCGGCGGTGGTGGTGGTAGATGACACTGTTCTCACATTGACCTGGAATGTATGCCACATGGTGAACATACTGAATGACACCAAGTGGTTGTTGGCTCAAGACTGGATTGCTGTCACCGCGAATGCACAAAGGATTGATCAAGCTTGCTGTAGACTGTGGAGAGTGATGGGTTGATCAGAATGTATTGTGGTTAGGTTGGTCATATAGGTTGTGCATATTGATCGAACTTCACATGGTAGCGGAGCACGGAAAGATTCAGTGCTTTGTCCACTGAGTCCAGAATGGTCTTTGGAGTGAAGTCATTTGGAGGTGAAATGAAACTGTTTCCACCTCCCACCTATAATGGTTAGATTGACAAGTAGGAAGATGGGAGTTGGCGATTGAAGCGGTGTGTAGGACTGTACAAGCCACCGGCTAAAGTGCTAATGGATGAGGCTGAGAAGACCCCCAAAAAGATCACGGATGAGCTGTGTCAAGAGCATGACCATCACCAGAGAAATGGCAGAAATGAGCTTCCATTATTGTCGCGACAATTGGCATATCTACTGGCCCAAATCACTGATGGTTCAGCCAGAGCGATTGTTCGATGCGAAGACACTGAAAACGGCTTTCATATTTGGCGGAGAGTGGGTGCTCAGCTGGCACTGCCAGAGCGTGCCAAGGACACGCGCTTATTGAATGAGATACTGTCATTTGGATTACGCCCTGATCACCTTGAGGGTGACTTGAATGACTTTCTGATCGTGAAGAGCAGACCTGAGAAGAGGAGTGGTAGGCCGATTGATGATGATCTGTTGATTACATTGCTTATGCAGAAGGCAACTGGCCCACTGCAACAGCATTTGAGATTGCACATTCGATCAGTGACCACGTTCCAACACTCACTGGACATTGTGTATGCCTACACTAAAAGCAAGCATTTGACTGACTCGACTGCGCCTATCACTGCGCATGCATCCAGCCAAGGAGCTGCTCCAATGGACATCGGAGCACTGAAAGGTAAAGATAAAGGATGGAAAGGAATAAGATGGAAAAGGAATGACCGTAAGGAAACATGAAGGAAAGAGCCAAGGAAAAGGAAAAAAGTAGAGGAATGGCAGGGCGCGAAGGCAAAGGAAAGAAAGGCAAAGAAAATGGTAAAGCCCAGCAACTCACATTTGAGTATGGAATGCCCTCAGGCCAAAAACATGAGTGCGCTCACCAGAGAGAATGAGAGCGGAGAGAATGGACAGACAGAAGACTGGTCAGATGATTGGTCACGGTATGATGACTCTTATGATGAGTCCGGATGGAGTGAACGTATTGGTTCAGTCGATGATTGGTCATGGAATGATGATGGATAGTTGGCAAAGTTGGAATGAAGGAGAGCTGGGTGCTCAACAGAGCGTGGCCGCCTTAGTTACTGATCCTAGTCCTGAGATTATTTCTTCGAGCGTTTCTCAGAATGATCTTGGATCTGGTTCAATGACGACTGGACAGCGTGTCAGGACTGTTCGTGGTGCGAAGCCTGGATTGTCAACAAACTTTTTTGTTGGAGCATGTTTACTGGTTGCAACATTGGGTGCAAGGACTGTTGTGCCTGATGAGTTGCCAACATTGGCGAATGCCCAGACTGGTGCTGCAAAAGATACTGACATTGTTGGGTGACAAGTTGAGTGAGTTTCACATGCAAGCTGGACTGACAGATCGTTCAGGGATTTTGTTTAACGGTGGAGCTTGTGCTAGTTGTTGTCCGGAACGGTTTGCGTCTGACTATCCAAGTGCGCCTCTGAAGGAGGAATCCCCAAAGTTGAAGAGGTTGTTTGGAAAGACACTTGAAGTGCTTGGTCGAAGGATGGTCCAGCTTGATTGTCGGAATGGCCACTCCTTGACTCCTTTAGTGTTCAGTTTTATGTGTGTCAAGGAATCCCGTTCCCATTGGTAACTGCAGTGAGGTTCCTATTGCAGGATTTTTGGATTGTCATGTCAAAGGATTACATGGCGCTGGTTGATCCTGATGGGAATCCTGCACCGATTGTTCGCCAAGGAATATTGGTGTGCTTGACACCGTCTGTCATTCCATACAATGTTGTTACTACAGCTAAACTTGCCACAGACTGCTTGCCTGATTTGTTGGCAGGATTGGCGCAGGTCCAGGTTTTTTTTTTGCAAAGGTGTGGCTCGGTCCTGGTGTGGCTCTGGTCCCTTGGTCCTGTGGTCCTCTGGTCCCGTGGCCATCTGGTCTCATAGTCCTCTGGTCCTGTGGCCCCCCCCGTCCTTTTGAAATACTGTAATTTGCAGCATCTGGGATGTTCCAAGACCACTGACAGCGTTTGAGCATTCCAACGCCAGCAAATGCTGTAATTTGCAGCGTTTGACACGTTCCAAGACTAGCAAATGCTGTATTTTGAAACATTTCAACTTAACAATTAAGCGTCAAAGATTTGCTAAATGAGTTGCAAAGAGCAAGTGTAAACGCCGCTCCCAGGATCTAGGCAGTTCCGGTCCTCTGGCCCCATGCCTCTGGTCGTGTGGTCCTTTGGACCTCAGGTCCTCTGCTCCTCGGGTCTTGTGGTCCTCTGGTCCTGTGACTCTCTGGTGCTATGATCCTAGATTTTGCATCACTTAGACATCCCAGAAGGTCGTAATGCCCATTCTTGCTATACAAGATGGCGCAAGATTTCCTCCATCCCCACTAGTCCTCGCAGCATTTAAGGGACATCGCTTTTATTTTAGACCCTCGCATCCTGGAGTTTGAAGCATGTCAGCAGTCTCCAGTATCGTGGGGGTCGCCAAGAGGCCACCCATGCTTCCAATAAAGACAAACCAGCGTGCCATCACCACGTTTGCAGTGAGGGAGGGCTATGCGGATCATTTTGTGTGCAAATGAGGGGGGCTGCGCCCCGGGAACCGCCCTTGTTTTTAAGCCATCCATGCTTCCAATAAAGAAGAAGCATCATGTCATCACCATGTTTGCAGGAAAGGAAAGTTGTGCGGATCATTATGTTTGCAAACGGGGGGAGGGGGGGCGCTGTGCCCCCCGCAACCCCCCCGCTGCTTTAAAGGCATCCATGCTTCCAATCAAGAAGAAACATCATGTCATCACCATGTTTGCAGGAAAGGAAGCTTGCGTGGATCATTATATCTGCAAATGGGGCCCCAATCCCCCCGCTGTTTCAAAGCCATCCATGTCTGCAATAACAAAGAAGCATCATGCCATCACTAGGTTTGTAGCCAGGGAAGGTTGTGCGGCTTACGTTGTTCGCCGCCCGATATTTTCAGAGTATATCCTAAAGCAAGTTCTCACTGTAAGCAGGGAATGGATTTTAAAGATAGCTCCTATAGAATCTGCAATGGTATGGTGATTCTTCTTCAGCTCCAAGTAAGCTGGAAACACCAAGCCCGCACCTAAGGCTTATTCGTGCCCTCAATTCCAAACGCCCACTGTTGTGCCAGGGAACTAGTTCAAGGGGTGGAACCTTGCAAGACCGGCGTATGTTGTAAATTAAAGCATGTAAAACTTTCCAAGGCCAGCAGACGCTGTCAGTTACAGCGTTTGAAGTGTTCCAAGACCAGCAGAGACTAATTTACAGCGTTTGAATCGTTCCAAAACCAGCAAATGCTATAATTTTGCAGCGTTTGACATGTTGCAAGACCAGCAAATGCTGTAATTTGCAGCATTTGAGACGTGCCAATTCCAGCAAACAGTGTGATTTGTAGCGTTTAACACGTTTGAAGTCCAGCAAATGCTGTCATTTGCAGCGTTTGAAACGTTCCAAGACCGGCAAATGGTGTAATTTACAGCATTTGACACTTTCCAAAACGAGCGAATGCTGTAGTTTAAAGCATTTGGAGCGTTCGAAGACCAAAAAGGAGCAAGTCACACCTTTGCCCAAAAAATCCCGAGCCACACCTTTGCAAAAAAACCGCTGATTGGAGCAAGACATGTCAACGCTGAAGTTGTCTGGCGTTTGTGATTGTTTTGATCCCTCGATTGATCACTTGCAGGAAATTGGCATGATGATTGCAGCAGCTAACACTGCCAAAGCTGGAAAGGTTGGCAGTGGTCCAATAGATGAATGGACGTTGGATGAACCTAATTCGAGACTGATTCAGCGTGTGAAGAGTTGGAGAAAAAAAGGGTTCGGCAATGCCTGTCCCATTGAAGCGACTGACAGGAGAAAGAATTACCTGCAAGGAGTATGGTGATGGATCGAATGTTACATTGCGTGACAAGAATTTTCTGACGTCGCAGAATGCCAGAGTGACTGATTTCAACGCACGGCGTGGTCGAGCGGAGTTTCCATTGACATGCAAGTCAAATGTCAGGCAATCTGGATTGACGAAGTGCTGCCAGATGGCTCAATCAAGGAATGCGACCCAAGAATGAGTCTGGGTCTGGGATCAAGACATTCCATAACCAGTCTGTGTGTCCGTGGCATTGAAAATTAAAATTGTTCTTTTCGGCAAGTCATTCTCAGTCGACACGAGGCAAAGTCAATCTGAATCATTGGTTGGCGATCATTCTTGCGAATTGTCGCAGTCTGCCTTCCTTTCGCTTTCAAGCGCCGGCGCCACGATCTGAAAGGCAGGCGGCAGGCGCGTCAGCTCATGGAGACGCCTCTCACTCTCAGTGGGCTCTCCAGGAGCTTTCAGCATTCGCGGCTTGATCGCATTCCTGTCTTCAGTGACTTGCTCAATCTCATCATGGGCTGGGCGGTCCAGTGGCACAAGCGCAGTGTAGCCACGCCATTGATGTTGCAGATGGAGGCTGCGTCAGGCATGAGTGTTTCGAGTGAGTCGCGGCTGTTCGTTTGGTCAGTGAAACATGCCCAATGGCTCCTTGATCGATATTTGATTGGCAGCGACGGAAAAACTGCCTATGCAAGGCTGTGAGCCAAGGACTACCAAGGTCCACTGTGCATGTTTAACTGTTGATGCCAACTATGTGAAGAGCAGTGTCAGACTGCCCCAAAGGTTCAGTGTCATGGCTGGGCAAAGACACTGAGGCCGATGAGCCGATCGTCGGCGCTGCAGAAGGAGTGTTTAAGATCTGTTCACTGAGGCGGAAACCTCCATCTCAGCAGTGGAATGTCGGATAACTTGGCAAGTTGACTGCTGTTCCATGGCAGCCCAAGTCGAGTCATGAAGAAACTACTTGCGTTGCCACCTGACTTGAGTGTTACTGGAAAAAGGTTCGTGCTCCTCCAGGACTGCCCAACCACAGCAGCGTGTTGACGAGAATGACTCTCTCGACGACTTGCCTGAGAAGGTCGGGAGTGAATCCCGAGCGCCTGAAACTAAATGCAATGTCGAGACGTGAAGAGTTAAAGCGGAATGCAGAAGGATCCGCGAGTGAGACTCCCGCTAAGTCGCGGCGGATTGATCTTGACATCCCCGCAACTGAACCGAGCTCGACGCATGCGAGTTTGTCAGCTGTAGGAAATTGGATTGGTGCACTGCTGCATTTCATGGCGGTCGCGAAGAATGGAGATGAAGTCGATGTGTGTGTGTGTGAATGCAGAGCCTGGCTTGAGCAGGAAGTGCGACTGGCGAAACCATATCTCTGGGATAGAATGATGAAAGAAATGGGATCAATGAAAAGCTTTGATGTTTATGATGAGGCCCCAACTGCAATGAAGAGCTTTGATTTTTACGATGAGGTCCCAACTGCTCAATGCTCTCAAGAACAGATTGACAATGCGTTGGATCGTCGCTGGGTGGAAGTCTGGAAAACTGACACTGAACTTAGATGTCGATTTGTTGCGCGCGGTTGTTTACAAGACACTGCCAAGATGGATGATGATGCATTGTTTGCCTCGACTCCGTCACTGGTAACAATAAGAATCCTTCTTGCAGTGTCGTTGGCAAGAAATTGGGCTGTCACACTGTGCGATTGATTTCGGAAGATATCTTTGTCTGGCCGCCTTTCTGAGTTTTATCCAAATGGCGTTTGCTTCTGGGAGTTGAAACGTGCAATGTACGGGTTAAAGCAGTCACCGAGATTGTGGCAGGAACGTCTCGCCGATGTAATGCGCGTAATGAAATGCAAGCGGTGCAAGAGTGACCCAAACTTGTACGTGCGTGAGAGTGGTGAGTTGTGCATCCTTGCGTACGTCAATGATCTAATGATTTTGTGGTAGCAAGGAAACGCGTGAAGCATCTTCAAGGAATTGTCGAACAAAGTGCTTCTGAAGGTCATGGAGAATTGACCGAAGGAAGTGAGCACAGCTTCCTAGGTGGAAGACTGAAGCACAATGGCAATTCCACTGATGTGTCAATGTCGCCCTCATACATTGATACCCTGCTTGACACGTGTGGAACGCAGAAGGCAAAGTGTGTTCAAACTACTGGGTCTGCTGCTGCCAGCCAGGCGGTGAGTGCAGAGCCGCTGAGCAAAGAAGCTCGTAAGCTTTACCGGGCTGCGGTTGGAAAGCTACTGTGGATAGCGCTGATTTGTGGTGACATCTCCTGCGCGACTAAGGAATTGAGTCGTGATGTCACTGCCCCGACTGAGCAGAGCTTGGCCAAGTTGAAGCATCTCCTGCCGTGTGTGAAAGGTACTCGACTGACTGTGTTGCGATTGAGACCTCATAGCCAGATTGCCAATGGTCAATGTGCGTTGGATACATGTTCACGCAACAGGACCAGGAAAGGCACGAGTGGCTCTACTGTGAGTGTTCCTCATTGCTGTGTAATGGCGACGTCCCAGGACCCAAGGGACGTTGGCGCTGAGTTTAGGTGAAGCGGAGTGGCCAAGAAAGTGAATCTTGTAGCGCGCGCCGATAGCACTGCTGAAAAGTCAATGGCTTGTCGATTTGGTACTGGTAAGAAAACTAAGCATGTTGGTGCAGGATGTGATTGCTACTGGTGTATTGACAAATCCTCAAGGTCAATACTAAATTGAATTGTGCCGATTTTCTTACCAAGTATGTTTCGATGACATTGAACACACTTAGGTCTGGTGTTGGGGTCATCACTAACTGGTTCTCTAATGGGATTGGCGCGGTGGTTTCCATAATGATGCTGATGATGCCCAATGTGTTCCAAGCGACCACCTGGAATGACCAGGTTTAGGAAGTGACTGCAGAGTGAGACCGATTGTTTGCGAATGTTTTGCGACTGTGAATGTAGTCCTGTCTGGATGCGCGTGAGGATTGTTTTTAATGATATTTTAATGTGTTTGTTTTTGAGGATTGTAGACCAAAGGTTCAAGCAGACCCGAATGCAAACAGGTGATTGCAAGGAATGACACACGCACAAACAACACTGCAGCGTACAATTAATGTAGGACTGTCACGTTGACGGACTGCACGCGCACTGCTTTCCTGAGGACTGCTGAAGACTGCTAAGGTTCGACTTGGCAGACTGAAGTGCGAATGAGTTTTGCTTTGCTGTTTGCAAGTGAATTGTGCTAGGATTGTTTTGCATTACGGGTGGATTGCAGTAGGATTGATTTTCCTCCACGATTCGCATGTTCATGTTGAAGACTGTTTTGAGTGATCAGCTAAGGAGTCTCCAATGTTTCTGCTGTTTTGATTGGTGCTGAGGCTGCTAGACTGCGTCCAGTGTAGATTGCCATAGCCCAGTTGCAAGAATGGCATCTGAGCGAATGACGTCTGATGAGATCCGAGCCTCCATCTCCAATGGGGAGATTGTTGATTGTTCAAGGGATTGCGAATGCTACAGGCTGGACTGCTGAGAATGTTGTGAATGCTGGAATCCAGAACTCTGTCAGCGCAATCTGCTGATCTTTCATCTTGTACGCAGTCGACACTGCGTTGTTGATGGCATCAATGTCTGCGTTGCCGCTATCCAACGCAAGCCAAATCTCACGCAGTACGTCAGCGCGCACCACTGCTCGGAGGGCATTGGCCACATAGATGCGCACGGTTCAGTCGGCGCCAGATGCTGATTGAACAAATGGGCATAGATAACCTTGTGATTCTGCGCTCATTCTGCGTAGTCATTGTCTCCGGGGCAGCATGTGAGGACGCTGCAACAGTGGCGTTCTCTGGCATAGGGGCCAGTCCGGCACTTGCAGTTGCGCCAGACCCATGCTCTGCTGGGACCGTGGCATTCACGGCAAAAAATCCGCTCAACTCTGCGGCCACCAATGAAGCCCTCATGAAGACTGAGGTGTCGATTGAGTCCCCTCCAGTGTCAATCAAGTTGAGTGGCGCGAGATCTGGCGGAATGAGCATTGCCAGATGGGGCCGCCCAACTGAGAATGCAGCTGGTCCCGCAAGTTCGTTGGCGTTGAGACTATCGCTTGCAAAGCACAGAAATCCCAAGGCTCCAGATGAAAGTGATGAATGTGCCGATTGATCACTTCATGTTGGAGACTGGCTGACTCACAGTGGGAAACAACGAGCGCCTGACGGTTGAGAAAGGTGAGTGGCAAGTGGAGTGGTGTTGCGGTGTTGCCAGTCCATTCCCAAAGCATCCGATATTGAAAAAAACCAACATTTCAGTAGCGACAAAATGGTCCCCGCCAAATTCAATATTTCAGGAAGATTTTCAATCGCGATATGGAGCCCTGCCTGAGACAAAATTCAATAGCGGGCAGAGGGCTCCCAGAAGCCAAATTCAATAGCAAGCGGCAGGTCCGCAAGACCAATTAAATTCAGTCGCGACACAAGAGGCCGCGGGAAGCAAATTCAATAGCGTTTTATGAGGAACAACATGAGCATTACAGTACCGGCAGCAAGATGCAGGGTTCAGATGTCTTGGGTCTAAGCTTTAGGGTTTAGGGCCTAAGGTCTAGGGTTTAGGCTAAGGGATCTAGAGTCTACGGTTTTAGGGTTGAGGGTTTAGGGTCCAGGGTTGAGGGGTCTAACATTTACAGATGAGTGTTGCAGAGATGGCGTCCAGACGTAGGGCTCCTAAGAGCTTTAGCTTTAGGATTTTCGGTTTAATCCTTTAGGGCACAAAGCTTAGGGACTATAGGGTTAAGGGACTATGGTTTGAGGGGTCTAGGCTTCAGGGTATAGGTGCCGCAGGGCGCAGACATTCGACACGCTTTTTTTCTCTCGGGTGCGTCACGCGTCTGTGGCGCGGGTAGAGGTCGGAGTGCAAGGGAATCATGCCACTTAGCATGAGGTGCATAGCCGAGCGATACTTCTCTGTCATTTTGTGCCCCAGAAGTCGAGGCGGCGTGCACGAGCGGCCAACTGGCAGGCCAAAGACATGAAGGTCTCACCTGGGTACGTCCAGGCCAGGCGCGGCGGCAGGGACCGGGCCTGCTCGGGCAAGTGCACCAGCGTGTGGAACTTGTAGACAAGGTGATATCTGCAGTTGTCATGATGGCTGCAGAGCTGCTTGTACAATTGCAGGAATTCCGCCGTCAGCTGCTGGAAGCTGTCGGCCTGCTCCTGTGTCCATATGCTGTCGCGGCGTTCGATGCATTTGTACATGTCACGCAACAACAGTGCGAGTCGCAGCCTCTGGGAGCCCTTGGGCGGCAGCGTGCGGTTCGCGCGCAGGAGCTCTGCCACGGGCATGGCCAGGTGTCGTATGGTCGCACTTTTAAAGATACCTCAAGAGACCCTGAGCGTCTGATATTGATTACAATCAATATGGGTATACGGTTCTGGTGTTGATTTTTTTCGTAACGAGCAAAATCAATAAGGACTTGGGTGCAAATTTATTGACTTCCTAATTGATTTTTTTGATTGATTTTATTTTGCTTTGTTTATTGATTTCCTATTTGATTTCTTTATTGATTTTCTTATTGATTTTGGAGGTGAGTTTTCTGACCGTGGAATTGCAGCATTTCCAGCTCAAACCTAGACAGAGCATAGCTATACATAGGCACAGGAACCTAGAGACCATGGCGCCCAAAGGTCTTGGAAAAGGCAGCCTTGGAGGAGAAGATGAACCGAGAAGACCAGCCCCAACAGGCAGGCCTTGGAAAAGGTGGCCCAAGACATAGCCAGAAGCCCAGGCGCCCTGATGTTGGCTTGCTGACAGAGGCCATGGCCCCCCATCTTGCCTTGGTCAAGGATTTGGGGGCCTATGAGACCTTGAGTGCCACCCATGGTGCAGATTACCATGCCATAGCTCATCGAGCTGTGCCGAGCCTTAGGAAAGGTAGAGCCCAGCCATGAGATAGCACCCCAGTCCTTGAGGACTGCCTTACTAACTCTCCTGGCCAGGACCCCTGAGTTGAACTCAGGAGG
>CAJNIZ010012191.1:66676-90654 GCA_905231905.1 Symbiodinium pilosum | reverse complement strand
TATTTCAAGCACTTAGTTCCCCAGGGATAATGGAAAAGAAAATGGAAACAACTCTAATATGTCTGGGTTATATAGGGTTATAGGGATATAGTCCCCCTCAAGTAGATAGAATATGGGGTATATGGGAATATTATAATATACCCAAAGCCATATTCTATCTACTTAAGGGGGACTATACATGTAGAAGCCTGAATACTTACCAATATTGTGGTATCTCGCAAGTGCGGAAGCTAAGAGTACCGGCTGCGGAAATTTCTGTCAGGCTTCTTGTGAGCTATTCCTATAGTGTCGCAATTCACCGATGAGCTAAACATGCAGATTTTTGAGCGGATGCCACTTGCTGCTTAGGCTGTAAACTTTACGTTCCGAAAGGGCGCCTGAGTTGTGGCCAATGGATCGGTGCTGTCGCCTTCACATGTCAAGATCCCTTCTTTAAGCTTTGAAAGCTTAAGCAACATTGAGCGCCATGACATCAGCTCTGACGCATAAACTGTGAACATATTTGCCGTTGCATTTCCCTTGGCTTTGCTGGAAATAGCTGCTTGTCAACTTCTATCAGTTCTGACGCATAAACTGTGAACGTATTCGCCGTTGCATTTCCCCGGGCGTTGCTGCAAGTAGCTGCTTGTCAACTTCTGGGGTCGTCAAAGAATGGAATCTCGAATGCAGCAGACCTCAACAAATGACCCATACGAAGCGTGCATAATTCTTTTCTGCAATCCGTTGAAAACTTGCACTCAACTGAGAAATCCTGAGCCCGATTGTACCCTTCCCTAAGCCTCAACCCCCTACACACCCTATGTACCCCTAAGGTAAACGTCAATATCCTGAACCCTGAACCCCGAAAGACTTTTTCCGAGGCTTTGGAGCTCAAGATTGCAAAGAAGCAGGGGGAAGTCTTCGGTTCGGCCGTCGCTGGCCTGTAGCTTTCGGATAAAAGATTGTGTACAAGATGTTCTGGACACAATCCCCATAGGGCCCCCCATATTCCTCGAAACATACAGGATTTCCTGAGGGAGGCAAATCAAACATCTTGTGTATGGGGTTTCTTGCAAGACGGGAGTTTTTGGTTCAGGTTTCCTTGGAGTTTCTGGCTGCTCCTAAGTAGAGCTGGTGACGCCGTTCTGCTTGAAGGCTCACATGTGATTAGTTGGAAGTGTGCGGTCTGCAGGGGTTCTTTAAGCTATGGCACGGATTGTTTAGGGGTGGCATCTGGCTGCAAACGTGGTCGTAACTACCACTACGTGGTTCTACTTCAACTGGCTACTGCATATTCTGGGGGTTGGATATCCCTTGTGGACTACAACCTCCAACGGATTGAACAAGTCCACTGTTGTGCCTGAATGCTGGATTGACTTTGCAACTGCTTGGGGATATCTCGGCCCTTGGCCGTACAGAGAGTGGGGCTGAATGGTATGGGTGCCTCTTCTGGATAGTACTGCGATGGCTTTTGGAAAGTCCGACTTGTAGCTGGCATGGCAAGCTAGGGTAACATGATAGCACGTGCGAATGGAACTGGAAACAGGCTATACTCAGGTTCCTGCACGCTTGATACATCCAACAATCATGAACTTCAAGCAGTGAGCCCATAGATCATGGGTCCTTATCAAGGCAAAGCCGTAAATCCTAAACCCATACATAAACTGACATCGCCCCCCAGGGCTGTCACTGAAGCCTCACCATCCGCAACTCTTGAAAGCATAGCCCCGGCATTCTACCTCAAAACAGTTTGGAGTTGAGCCATTCGGTTTAGGGTATAGTAGGGTCCAAGGCCGAGCCAGATACGAAGTGACTCTAGGTCTCCAGTTATGAGGGTTGCCACCAAAAGATCTAGGCTGTAGTCAGACAAGTCAACAAAGAAGAGGACCTCTTTGGGCATTCGGGACCCTGTGAGTTTGAAGGGGCTTTACGGGGACTACCTCGGCACTTGGGGGGTATGCAAGGGCTCCATAATATGGGTTGTACAATCAGTTTCCTCAGCCTAAGTACTTCGTGAGTTCCTGATTTTTGATGGACCTAGAGAGTTCCTAGGCCTAAGACCGTGTCCGCGACAAGGAAGGCAGAGAGTTAGGTCTCTAAACTCTAGAGCCCCGATCTCCGACCGTACGCGCTATACTAGGCCCTAATGCTCTATGAACCCTTGTCAAGGGTAGCGCCTAGAATTCTGGCTTGAAGCCCAGACATTCGCCCGCAGCTTGGGGTCATCACTAAGATTGTTCTGGCAGCAATATATTCATTGATATTCACGACTAAGAGTAAACTAAAGAACACTAGTAGTCCTGAGGGATGTGGTGTGCGTGGCTGATTTGTTTGCATATTTGGGAACGCTACGAAGCCTCTGTACAGAAAGTCTTATTCGTGGGCCGGACTATCGTCCCCAAGGCTTTTACCCGGAACCTTGGTTCCTCATTCCAAAAACTATAATCCTTACACTTTAAGCCCGGATGTCATTCCTAGACTTTCAACTTTGGGCCTAGAACCTACACCCGAGCTCTTCATTCCCCCCAAAGTGCTAAAGCATCTAAACCCCAAACTCTGGCCCTGCCCTTTTAGCCAATCCCAAGCCCGGCTGGAAGTGAGGTGAAGCGCACTACCGCGCCGGCACAATCCAAGAAGGCTAAGGCGCAACGACTTCTAGGAACAAGTACGATGATGAGTCCAGCAAACTGTAGGCCCAGGATTACGGTTTAAATGGCGCGACTCTGTAAGGATTGGTTAAAGATGTTTTAGAAGGGTAGGAAGGAGTCCAGTATCGGGCTAGACAGAGCTGGTTGGCCTCAAGAATCGGAAGTGGATGTCGGTTTTTGTCTTATAGTTGTACCAGAATACTGACGAGTATGCTTGAACTCCCAGAACCATGAAAACTGAAACTTCAGCCGTGCGCATTGCACTTGCTCATGATTGTCCCTTTTGCCAGCGACTCCGAAGTGGACCTATGGATCATCCATTTATTGTAAGTGTAACCGGCCCTACACCCTAACAAGAAACCCCTGTGCTTCGTGCGTTTGTTGGGTGCCCATTTTGAGATTCAAGGGCTATCGTTCGATGGGTTTAGGGTGACCGCTACCTTCGTGCCTGACTAGGTACGCTGTATGTTCCTCAATGTCGGGAAAACTACGGGGATCCGCAAGTAGGAGAAATGGCGGCCACAAGTCAAGATTCAGCCGAAAGGCCCCCGAGACCGCAAAGCTACACAGGATATGACACCTGCGATTCCTACCTTTGAGGTACCAGGCCTTCTTTGGTCAGGTGCGTACAGCATGAGCGCACAGCCAAAAACTTGAATCCATAGCCCCTGCGCGCAAAATCCTAGACCGAATCCCCAAACCAGTACGGGCGACCAAGCTTTGCTTGTGCAGGAGAACCAACCTTGTTCTTTGCCGATTGGCTGTATTTGGGAGGAACAGGACGAGCTATACTTCTCAAAGATGCATAACTTGAAAGGCGTATGTTGAGCCTGTCTACTACTGGCATTGCAAATCTCCCTACAATCATGGTATGCTTCTGAACCCGGAATCCTGGGGATGAAACGGTAGGCTCAGTACCTTACACCCTGAATCTTACGTCTTTTCCCTCAACAGTTAACCCTCGGCCTAGACGTGCGAAAGCCATCGAAAGCCTGCCTTGTGGAGTTCAGAGCGTGAAGGGCTGAAACCTGCAAGAGCCCCAAACGCCGAGCCTGCCTAGAACGAAGAGCACGCCCCCGTGTAGCGACAGATCACCTAAGGGTCGAAGTACAGCTTTTCGGAAGCGTCGCTACGGATCACCTAAGGGTCGAAGTACAGCTTTTCGGAAGGAAATAACTTAAGCCCTATCACATCATCGGGCACGTGGACTCTGAACCCATTGCTGGCAGTTTAAAATTCATTGGTTTAGAGTTTTGGGTTTGCCGCAGGTCTGCATCGTCTATTACAGCATGTACGGACACGTGAAGAAACTGGCCGACGAAATTGCGGCCTCCATGAAGGCGCACTTCAGTGCGTCAAAACATGGGACCATGAGATGACAGAGGTAGGATTAAAACATGCAAGGTAACAGAAAATCAGGTCATGACCAGTGAGTATCCTATGGCCTATAGTCTCTTAGTGTCTCTTGCCACCCCCAGCATAGGTACCGTGCGTGTTTTGTAAAATGCTTACCTAGTAGGGCTGTGAGTTTGTCGTGTTCCATTATAGGTAAATTAGTGATTTACCTTCATACACGCCCTTTACGAAGCAGAGACAGTCGGGGTTAACAATTTGAATTCCTGAAGTCCTGTCAGATGGCCTAGTGACCACCTGTACCGAACACCTATATGCCTTCAAGTATAGCTCCGGGATTTGGACTTAGGGTTCAGGTGATCGGTCACTGCCATACGCAGGCGTACTTTCACAGTAGCCTCCGCTCAATTCTTAAAGTTGGAACTCAGACCTCGCAGTTTGTGAGGTGAACGTCAGACATGTCCAAAGCCTTAGGACCCGAATCTTACAACTGTCTCTGACCTCCTTGTGCACCCAGAGAGGAACACAGAACCCAGACACCCAGCTCCAAGCAAGAACGCAACAATGCGGAACCCTGATGTACAAAGGAAAAGCATTCCTGATAACTCCCCCTGTAGTAGGTTTTGCTCCGAGCATGCCTCAACACCCTAACCTAATGCAGCGTCGTTATTTCAAAGGGGGTGGTCATAATCTAATTCCCCGGGCCAGAGAAAATCCTGAGATTCAGGATTTCAAATTTACTTTTAATTGCGAACCTACGTATTGCTTGACATGCCCTTTGCACATGTTGAGCGTTCAGGGGGCGCTTTTTAAAAAGGGGACGGTAATAAAGAGATTCCCCGGCCTGAAAACCGTCAGAATCTTGATTTGCAATTGACATCAGATCAACAGAGCTCCTACTCTTTCTCCTACTGAGCTCAGGCCCCAGAGGTTTTATTACGATCTCCAATTTCTCGGACCTATGTTTCGAGATTGCTCCGGGTGTTTTTTTTAGTACAGTTAGCTCAACATCAAATCCTATAAGCCCGACATCCCAAACCCCACTCTCAACCCGTAGCCCAACATCAACCCCAAACATGGCTCAGGAGGAGGGCGTGTCCGTGGACCTTTTCCAAGCCCCAGAGCTCCTGGGCAACGAGGCAAGCTGGAGACGAAAAAAGCCGTGGCAAACTCCAAGCCCTATGAACTGGGTAGAAGGCTAGTAGAAGGGGTTGTATTTAATAAGGGTGATATAAAGGAAGCCAGGGAGTAGAATGCACCCAGGGACTCCTATGTTGTCCTTTTGATGGCTCTTTCTCAAGGCTTGTGGTTGTAGGATAGTAAGGGACAGGAGCTTGGAGCCTTTGGATATGGGATAGGGATGACAAGCTTATGGGTGAGAGATTCGGGTGCAGGGATTAGGGTTTGGGGTTCAGGTATCTTTGGGTTCGTATTTACATATGGGCTTACATGGGGTTCAAGGCTTAGGGCCTATTACACGGATTTTCTGGAAGGGCTCCAGACTTGCTGATGCTCAAGCGGAGTTGGGGGGAGGGAAGATTACCGTCATACTTGAAGAGGCGGGCCGGGATGCCGGCAATGCTCACAGGAGCCACTTACGTTATCATTGACTTACGTTATGTCAGAGATCATCGCCATGCTTTTCCTCGTTGGTAAGGCCAATAGTACTGATCATCGATGATGTGCGGCTACCACATCATCATGCTCACGGGGGTGACCTCAGTGCGTGACTTAAAGATGTCTCCTGCCTTTATTGGTTTATACCTGGTGCGTGTCTCCCTGTCGGCCCACGGATGACACTATGCCCGCCCCGCCCGATCGGCCAAAAACCAGCCTATCACTTTCACATGTCGATGTCTCGCTCTCTTTAAGTTTCTGTTCTTTTATGTAGCTTGATTTCTTTGCATTTACCATCTGCCTCCATTATGGCTGGTGCTGACGGTTCCGGAGGATGGAACTTACGCATAGCAAAACCATCATACTTACGAAATTGCACAATTTTTTCTTATGCGATCCACTTACTGCCGAGCGGGGTTTAAGACTTTGGTTTGCCAGGACTGATAAAGCCCTAAAGCCTCAGCGTCCTAAACCCACCCAGAGACCTAAGCCCTACGCACCTTGAACCCAAAGAGGCCCAACACCTGAAAGCACAGAACCTGAACCGTAGAACGTTAGTTACCTAAACCCTTTACAACTCTGACTTTAAGCTCGCCAACATCTGATAGATCCAAGCCGCCACAGGCGCTGAAGAAGCTGCTGGACCGCCTTAAAGGGGAGGTGGAAGCGGTTTAGGCTTAAGACCTAGGCTTTTGGTTTTGGAAGGATTTTTGGTTTAGCTCTCATTTGAGATTTGTAACCTACTTTAGATATCTTGGGGGTGGGTCGGGGGGTTTTCGCAGGTCGGAGATTAGCATCTTCATACAGGCAAATTATACACAGGTGAAGACCCCAAGCGGCATCAAGTGGAAATAGGGAGACACAGGGATAGATGGGCTCCAAAAACCCGCCCAGGCTTCCGGCCAACAGGAAATCTTTCATCCCTGAAATCAAGAGCACCTGTAGTTACGCTGTTTGGGGAAACATGCGTCTACACATTTTAGGCTCTATTGCACTTCGGAATACTTCCTCGTTGCCCTCTGCTTTCAGGAAGACATTCTCATCGACATCCCATGTGCACCCAAATCCTCAAACCCACCTTGCGAGCGAAGCCCTGCGCACTTTTCGCCCCAAGACTTCAAGGACCTTACCAATGAGGGGCATGGGTTCGCAAGTCTCAGTTCTTGCCACAAATGCTCCAGCCCCAGAACCCAAACCCTATAAGCCACTTTCCATTAAGTTTTTCATGTTTTATTCCATTTGTTATCCATTATTCCTCTATACTCGTATGTGACTTACAGTACTACGGCAAGGTCCAAACGCATCAGCAACGCGGTGGATGCGTATTGTAACGGGACGGACTTGCTCTCAAACTCCAGTGCCATGGCATCAACGCCAAAATTTGAAGCCCGCAGCAACGTTCAAACTCAAGCCCTAAACTGGCGGGACTCTAGTGCTCTGCTCTTGACCCTGCATCAGGAGGCCTGCATCCGCAAACCTAAGAACCAAGTCTCCAACCAACCCCCAGGCCCTTCATCTGCTCCCTGGAAAAGTAATACGTATACTATGGTAATGTACTATAATAATATACTATAATATACTACGATGGTTATAGTAATAATACTCTGTATTCTCAGGATGGGTGCCCCTGCGAAGCCCTCGGACCCTGTCATGGATCACTCCACGGTGCAGAAGCTGGCCGCCGCTGGACGGAACAAAATCATGCTCCCCCCTTAATATACACAAAGAGTTGACTATGCCCTATAGCGGCCCAAATAGTTTGGTGGTGTATGTGAGTTTAGGGGGTTTGGGGAGGGCTTTTCATACAGTAGCGGGACGGGATGACTGCAATAGGTGCCTTGAGTATCTCTGTTGGGGAGATTAGGTTCACGAGTTTGGGTAAGGATATTGAAAAATTCAGAACCCCGGAAGAACTTAGAAGGACGAAATAGTGTCGCACCCATCTCAAGAAAGATAACCCAGCTTAAGATACCAAGCTGGCGCTTTCACTCAGCTTGAACTGCAGCAGAGACGGGAGACAATGTATGTATACGCCAGATTATCCGTCATGGAAACTCATGCACCCACACGAAGCAGGCGCGAGAGTCATGGGGCTCATCCTGAACAATGCAATCCTAAAAGTTCCCCCTCACCCTCCTCCTTGTGGAGTCTACAGGTCAGCAAGGAGGATCAGACATTGGGTCATGTATGATTAGTACATTTAAGCCCAAACATGCGCAGCTACTAAGTCCCAAAAACCTTCAAGTGCTGCGGTGGGTATTACGAGATGGGAGTCCGCCCCAGCTAGCCTGTCGCTCTATAATCTTCACTGCCAGAACTCCCGACAAAGAAGCCGGGAGTTCCGCGGTTTTGGAAACCCTAGATAATGGGCATATTGAACTGGCCCTCTATTGTCAGCTTAGATACATAGAGGCTCGTAGAGGGGTGCTTATTCAAATAGCTTTGCATGATTCCGGCAAAGGCCCTGAAAATCCCCTCGATCTCATTACATCCCGAATAAAAGTATCCCTTCTTCTAGAAACTCCCAGATTGAGGACTATGATGGGATCCTCTTTGGTCTCCCCACGCGCTTTGGAAGCGCAGCAGCTCAGAACCTCAGCTCCTGCTTTGGCAGGGTATGCCTTGTTTTATCTAGAGGGAAGCTCGGGGCTGTTGCCTAGGCACGCGCGGATGTATGTAATATCTTCTTCAAGCTTCTTCTGCTTCTTTATGGGATCTCATTCTCGATCACTATGTATACAGTATACATATATCTGGGCCTTTCCATTAATTGAGGGTCAGGAATCATGAGAAGGAGCATGCTTATGGTTTTCTTCGAAGGTATGGCTCCCAATAAATGCCGGTACCCTGGCTGTGAGCTGGCTCGATCACAAAAAGCGACGGATG
The DNA here is from genome assembly GCA_905231905.1 of Symbiodinium pilosum. Taxonomy (NCBI): domain Eukaryota; class Dinophyceae; order Suessiales; family Symbiodiniaceae; genus Symbiodinium; species Symbiodinium pilosum. The sequence goes on along the minus strand of CAJNIZ010012191.1, from coordinate 82,171 downwards.
TGAGTTCCATGTTCCAGCATGAATCATGACAAAGTTTCCCAAAATTAGGGGTACCCTTTTGGGAGGTCCTTAGAATAAGGACTATATAGTATATTGGGGTCTGTTATGGGGTACCCTAGTTCTGAGGAAGCTGTAGCAGTCCAGTGGGGTTGAATGCCCCTTGGGAGCATCATTAGCACAAACTCTTGCCTTATCTTAATCTGCGGTTTGGCAGTCATCTGCTTAGAGGTGTTCGGATTATTGCTGAAATTGCCTTGTACCGCGGCATCCTTGACAATCCTTCTTGTTACTCTGCATAGATAGAATACAATATGTGTTAGACTGCCACACTTGTGCCACGTGCAATAGGTCGCGGCCTTTCCCCATTTGCTCAGATGGGTTAGCGATTATTCTTCCCGCAGCCGAAGCCCTGAAGCCCGAAGCCTTTCAACCCTGAACCATCCAGCCGAGCTGCTAAGACCCAAATCCCATACATAAGCCCACAAACCAGCCACCCCTCCCCGCTGCAAAAGATCAGGGAAAACAATGAACACATTCAGGATGAAGGCCTTCTTTGACAGCACGGGCTCCCTCTGGCAGAGCGGGGCTTTGGCAGGGAAGCGTGGCAGAATTTGAAACTCTAGGGTTCAGAGCTCAAGGTTTACAATTTGAGGGTTGGAAGCCTGGAAACTATAGGGTTCAAGGGCTTCGGGTTTAGGACTCAGGGGTTGAGAGTTCAAGGTCGTGTTGGGGATTTTGGGGTTCGCATCCCTGTGGCCCTAAACCTACCTGCGTACTGATGATTGTTTTGGGGTCTTGAGAAAGGGGTTCTGTAGGGTTTACGGATTAAGTTTCTGTAATGCGTGGCTCTGCCACAAACGGCACTGATTCAGGAGTAAACCAAAGCACTTGTGTGTCTTTGTAGCGTGTATGGGCCTTTTTCTCGAGTCTTCCTGAAGACTGAATGGTATTGGCAGTGTGCACTACGATCTTATCTTTTGTGCAAAGAACCGACGTATGCTTCAATGGCTTCGCACGCGAACTTTACGGAACCAAGATGACTAGAGACATGCACTGCTTCTTCACTGGGTGGAAGATGCTAATAAACAGCAGGGTAGAGACTAGAGATATCAGATCATGACAAGCCACCGACGTCATCTTTGCCCACAGAGCGTGTTGGTTCTTACGAGGATGGTTGGGGAGTACTCATGTGAGGAATACCCATATTCCTATGTCCAAGCCCATCCGCAAAGCAAACAGGAGGACCCTATTGCCCTTCTCTAGAAGGAAAGTAGGCCTTGCAGGGCGCCTTGTCTGGGACTCGAACAAATTCCCAAAAAGCTGTGCACACCCAGGTGACCTAAAGGTCACCCTACTTTGAAAACTCAAAGCCCCATCCTTAACCCTTGAACCTTATACCCCCTGTAACTCGATGCGCAGAAACCTTGTGCAAGCCACAATCCGCCCTTCAAACTCGTCAGGAAGTTGGCCGGGAGCTTCTGCAGCACTGGCACCCTTAACGGCGGGCAAGAGTCAACGCACATGACCACTCTGCCTCTCGGTCGTTGCTGGGAACAAGTTCTACGTCCAAGGAACATGTCACAACAAGGTAAAGTCACTGCATGATGTTGCTCATGACCCCAATGATGGGCTCAAGGTTTGTTGCTTTCTTTCCTGCCATCATGCTGTCTAAGCATGATTTGGAAATTGTGTGTAGGGTGTCCAGGGTCTTGTCAGACTGTGGCATGTTGTTTTCGCATCGTCCGCACCGTCGATGGACTCAAACACCATCCTTCTTTCAGACGCCGGCTGGCTCTATCCTAAACTGTTTTGGGCTATCTGTTAAGACCAAAAGGGCCGAAAACAAGAGTTGACTAGGAATTAGGGAGAATTGTTGCAGGCGTTTTAAGGCTGAGGCTGGGGGATTCTCATCCTACGTGGAGTTTCTAGGGTATGTGATTTTCAGGTTTGCGGTTCAGAAAGTTTAGGTTCTCCAAACCCGTCGCTCCTGCTTTGCAAGCTTTTGTGGCCAGTGTTGCATTGGTGTTCATGTTAATTGTTGGCCAGATACAAACAAAACTCTCATCACGTGTCAGGACTTCTGCAAGGGCTTGGTGGTCCTTGGTGTTTTCTAAGGGCACGTGCGAACACCTTGTATGTGTGGAGCACAGAACTGGATTGGAGAGCAATACTCCCCCTCATCCTCCACATGTGTTTTACTCCCTACTGCAAAGCCTCACCCCTTGTATTCAAAAAGTCCTAAGCAAAGGACAAACATGGTGCATCACGGCATGATCTTCGTGCCTCTGGGCTACCAGGCAATTCCTGAATCTGAGAGGGGGGTTGGGGGGAAGCGGGAAGCCCAAAACGATATCTGTTACAACAGGAGTAGCCCAACCCATGTACCTGTGAAGGGGGATTGCGTGGTGGACATGTTCATGGTTTTGGTCTTCAAGGTTGAGGACTTTCACGTGCAATAACAGAACGACAGCTTCACGGCGATTGAGATGGTTGAGGTCGTTCTGCGTTTTTTGCAGGCTAGCACAGTTCAGGGTCAGAGTCTTAAAACGAAAGACGCGTTCGCGTTGGACATGGGGCTTCGTTATGTTGAACCCGATACCCAAACCCTGGAGTCATTGACCGACCTTGTGGCACCTATCCTTGCCCCCAGGAGCTGAAGCTTTGTCGTGATCTCTCAGTCATTGGTTCTGAGCTCGACGTTTCAGGGTGTTGTAGGGGTTTCAGAAGGCGCTGTCAGAAATAGATTTTGTGGGGTTGCAGCGAGTTTGGTACTAAGAACAGATTAGAACAGAACAGTATTTTTTCGGTAGGGCTGCACTTTGATCAAGCAAGCCCAGGGAAGAGAGGCCATGTGTCTTGGGACTGGCTGATAATTACATTTTCCACCACTTGATTGCGACAACGGCCTACATGATACGTGTCCTGATACGAACGCGTACTGGACACTTTGGCAAGAACTGCAATTGTAGCACGGGTCTTGGGTAGGTACATGAGTATCGGGTACTCAGACTCTTGAAGATACTGATTGGACCAGCAGACGACACAATACCCAACGCTCGATGGTTGCCGGCCAGGGATTAAAGTTCAAGGTTAGGATCTTCACATGTCAAGCCGTGAGAACCTAAATCCGACTGCCCCAAGGCCCCAATCCATGTAAACCTTCGAATTCCAGGTGTAACATTGCCAACTGTTGTAGTCAGTGCACATGTGGCTCGAGAGACGGACAGACCCAACCACAACTCCTGAACCCATAAACCTCGAGCCGTAGGTCCTACCGTGCTCTCACCTCGCCTTCTCATGATCAGCAACACCCACAGCAAATCACAACAAGCCCGGAAGGTTTGAAAAGTGAATCCTAAGCCCGCATATCTAAACCCTCCCTCTCCCTAGACATCGTCTTCTTCAGGCAGGGGGCGATGGACAGTTTGACATGACTGAAATCCACGGCGGCTCTCCATGGGGCGCAAGTGACCTGGACAACTTCACTTCCGGAGCAATAGGACATACTTTTGGTTGAAGCAGTTTGCTATAGGCCTTAGTCGGTACTCGTACGTTCGAGAGTCGGTTTCCTTCGATTCGCCCAAATATTTTGGAGACCTCATTCCTGGAAAGGAAAGACGTGGAGCAGGAAATTTTTAAGCGGGTTCTCCCTACCTCCCCGAGGTTGACAAAAGCCACATGTTCGCATCAAGTCATATGTGGCACCACTAGTTTAGAGTCGAGGTTTAGGATTGCAGCTTTTTGCGGGTTGGGTTTTCGTGGTGCTTTGGGTTGCTGGAGCTTTCGGATTGGTGTTTCAGGGTTGATTGGGCTTCATCAACGCATCCAAAACTCTACACCCTAAAGGGGATGTGGTCGGAACTCTAGCCTAATTTGTCCCTGATCTCAGCCTCCTAAGGCACTTGGCAACGGCTACGGCTCCAGGTTTTTGAGGTTTAGGTCGACTCACACCTACAGCCAACACGCTAAGCACAAAAGCACCTAAGAGTTTCAGACCCTCCCCAAACAAACTGAATTCCCAAACCGGAACAAGGCACCTTTGCCGGTGCAGATGGCAGCCGACAACCTTCTGCTACAGAGCAGTTCGGAGCAATTTTGTTGGTTCGGCTTGGGTTTAGACATTGTGGCGCTTGTGTAGGATTTGGGTTTTACAGTTTAGGGCAGCCGTTTTTCTTGTATTTTCGAAAGTGGGTGTTCCTTAGACGCAGAAATGGGGTCTCCCAATAGAAGCTAAGTTCAGGGGACCTATGAATCACAGGTACCACAAAGAAGGCTCTCTGTATCAAGTGAAAGCACTGGGCTTGAGCTGACCAGTTGGTGACTTCAATACAAGAAGACCCAAATTCTTAAACCCTAATCCCTAAACCAACCGGTGGGTATCCTTCAATGAAGCCCACATGGGAATTTCACAAGAGTCCTGAAAAATGTGTACGGGGTGACCTTTCCTGTGACACCCATGATGTTGCCACATTCACTTTACTGGTCTGAACTCTGAGCCCGTCAAACAAAATCGAGCTCCTGAATTCTTACCTGAACCCACAAAGTGCAATTACACAAAACCCCAATACTGCCCATAAACCCTTTCAAAAGCCAAGCCTAAGGCTGAAGATTGCTCGTCGCCAGGGTAAGGCCTTGGATATCAGGGGTTTAGGGCGAAGAGGATTAGGGATGAGGGTTTAGGGTCCAGGGTTTAGGGCTCAGGGTTGACCTGGACCCAAAAAGTAGGTAAAATCATAGCCCAAAACCTGGCAATTATTCTACACGTGTTTGGGGTACAGGTAGGTTTTAGGGTAGGATTTAAGTTCCGGGATTAGGCCTCAGAGGTTATGAAGGCTTTTCGCGTGTGGTGTTCGGAGGTTGGGGGTTCAGGGATTGGGCTTTGGGCTTCAGGGTTCAGGGCTTTATACAGAGTTTAATGTTTCAATTTAGGGTTGTGTATCGCTTGGTGATTCAAAGTTTTCGGGCTTGGCTTCTGTAGATTCAACTACACAAGGTTTGGGATTCACGGAAAATATTGCGCTAGGATTCGGGTTGGCCTAGGGTTTCTGGCAATCTCGGCTTCCAACTCAATTCCGGGTTGCACCCCAGATTTGATATGTTTTGGCCGAAAATCAGGAAGCTCTAAGTCCTATAAATTAAAGATAAACCGCACGGAAACTTCGAGGTACGCTTCAAGGTCTTCTAGCCTCAGATCGTCCAAGATACCTTCCCAACTTTGATTTGATAGGATCAAGAGTTTTCAAAGGGCCCCGTCTAAGATTCCACGGTATTGCACGTGGTGTAAGCCTTCGTGATTGGGTACTATAGTATTTGCTGCGTCTTTTACCAAAGAAGACGGTGCAGGTTGGCTTAGGCAGACTGTAGGTTCTGAGTAGATGGTGGCTTGAATATACTGCTGAATATACTCGTAAGTACCATTCTTTTAATCTTGTAATCGGTGGGGGCCTGCGGTCAGGGTTTACAGTCTCGATTTTGGAGACGTGTTGGTCAAGTTTGGCAGATGCTTTTGTTTGAGTGCGTCCGTCTGAATGAGGGAGGGTTTTCGCATCTCAAAAGATTGCAAGATGAGGCTTTGTTCCCGATCTCCTGTTGTTGGAAGACTGAAAAGGGCTGAACAAGCTGCTTGCCGATGCAAAAGCAGTGCCAACAACAAGTTGACCCAAACATTGTGTTTTCTTTGGTGCATGTGTCACTGTCAGACTTCTTCATCTTGCACGCAGTCAATCCTTCTTGCGGCTCATTTGCTTAGGGTGCTGCGTGACATGATTGTAGAAAAGCCGTAGTGATTCAGAGGGTTCATAGACCACCCCAGTTATATTATAGAGTGCAATACAGCCCTCGACACTAGCGAAACGCCCCAAAATAAATTTGCAACAAAGGCTAGGTTGAGGGACTGACGGGAGTGACCTTGAAGCTTGACTTATAAAGGTCGCGATCAGGATTTTCTGACCCTTGCGCCTGGACTCTGCAGGTCTTCGCGGGCAAGGTCAAGCAGATGAGCAACTGAAGCCTCGACGCTTTTCACGTAGATTTCGGGCGTGCGCCCCTGGCGGGATGATTTCCTGAGTTGCCCTCCTAGGCTTGACCAATTTATGACATTTCGAGATTTCCACATAAACCAATCATCAGTGAGAAGCTAAGAGTAGGGACTGCTGGCAGATGTGCAACGGGCAGCCAAATGCCTTGGGTGGGAAAAAGCATCTGGTCAGAGAATTTGAACTTAGGTTTGTGTTGCTGAGCAGTGCAGAAAGTGTTGCACAACCGCTGTAGGCAAGCTCTTCAGGGCTGCAGCCTCCGTAACGCTCACAGGCTGTTCGGCTTCTAGGCGTACCTCACATCATGATGAGGATTCTTTAGCGCACAGGTTAGGTCTCTTGGAAAAGAGGCTCCAGTGCGAAAAAACGGTACCCTTACAATTAAGGGGTTCCTGGGGAACCTGCGAGGCCTATATCCCATGAGCCCTGGACACTCCACCGCGTGTGTAGTTAGTTGGGTTGAAGCACCGCAAGCCCAAAGTGGATGAACGCACAGGATTTAGGTTTAGGGTTATGTTAAACGACGCCCCCCCCACCCCCCCCAAACATGAAATAATCTGGGGCCCAAAGAGTTATTTCACAGCAGAAGGTATTATTCATTGACATAATTGGAAGAATTAGATAGGGACGCCTGTGAAACCCAGTTAAAATCCAAGGACAATTAAATGGTGATTCATTAAATCAAGTAGCCAATCACACTGAATACTGAATATCTTATCAGTTGGGATTATTCAATTGCAGTTGATGAATCGCTTGAATAATTACTTCATTACTAAGCATTAAAGCTTCCCGAATTCATTATTAGATGGCCCCTTTTAAAGTAGTCTTGCCCCTTTACAAGCGCTCTTCGGGATCTTGAGGCCCCTGAATTGATTATTGAGAACTGCGGGGATTTGATATTAGGGGGGAAGGGATTACAAAGATCGACAAATGTTCTTAATCATATAACCCTTGAGCTTCATAAAGGAAATCTTCCCTGACCGACGCCTGCCGCATTTGTTGCCTGGGTTTGTACACTTGGCGCGAGCTGGCAGGTTTTGTTGCCTGTTCTTGGCCTTCTTTGACCATGCCGCTAGGTTGCCAAAGGCAAATGGGTATGTGCCTAAACCCTAAATGGCAGTTTCCATTTTCTGCTCCATTATCCCTATATAGCCTCATATTTAACCCTATACTATCCCACATTTTTTGCCAGTACCTTACCCTAAGCCTACACCAGAATTGCGGTGGACGTCAGGGTCGTTCTAGGAAAGAGCATGCTTTGAGCTTCAGCTGAGGGCGCAGTGCATCGAATTGTTATTAACAACAACATAGTATATTAGAATATGATATAATACAATATAATGGCATATTATAGTGTACTATAGTATATTATAGTATATTCTAGTGTATTATAATATAAACTTTGGCACATACCCAGGTGGCATAGGCAAGGTGGCTAGAGGCAGTTGCAGGAGCAGTCCCTGGAAACATGATGGGTTGTACCTGCTATGCCAATTTGTTGCTTTTTCCTTCGCTGATGCAGAGGCATCAGCTGAAGTAGTCAGGTCCTGGACACAATATGGGCCTGCACTGAACCTCATACAGGGGAAGCAACGCTTTCCATATCATTGCACCTACGAATGGTCATGCATCGCGTGAAAGACGGCGAGTCGAACACCTAAGCTTCCGGACCTAAACTCCAGGTCGAAGGTCTCCACCTGACTTGAGAGTGCAGTATTTAAGCAGCTTGGAGGGCAGCATCCTTCAAACACACATGGAGCACCACTCCTAAGACCCTATACAGTGTTCGCTTGCGCTAGATGAGGTACTTCAAAGTCTTATTCGGGAGCTTCTTGTTTGGACAGGGTTTCCGAAGCACCGTATTTCACATGTTTCAACGTTTATACTTTTTCAGGAACGGCTAAACGTCTACAGCTTGGCGCTTGATAGCCATTGCGTGCAACAGCTAAGGCTTTGAGGTTCCAAGAACATTCAAGACCATTGTAGCTGCAAGTGGCCCCAGGTAGGACGCAGGATATGCACTACGCCACTCTGGCCAGATGTAGCCTGAAAAGTTTATGAACTAGGGGCTAATCCCCTCGCCCTAGTATTAAACACCCCTACACCCCCTAATATTAAATTTACGATATTAAAATGAACCACAGAATGGGAGTATTTAACCTTAGGGGGGTGGGCGAATTTAAATATTGGGCGGAGGGGACAAGGGATTAAGGTCTACGTTCATGAGGGCTAGGCCTTGAGATTGGGCGCTGCCCATGGTGCTCAGTAGCTGCTTAATAATATATCTGTTTGAAACCTTGTGGATTCAGCATCCTGCTGCATCCCGTGCAACCCGTCTGATCACTCCCTGTTGACGCATTCGGCATATTTTGGATTCTGGAGATTTATCGGGGCTATTCAGGCATTCAGATGTTTTGTGTAATGTTGGCATTGTCCTCATGGTTCTGAAGGTTTCATGAGGCTTCAATGTTTCGGAAGGTTTTCCCCGTTCAGTTCTTACGTAGCAGTACTTGTCAGAAAATCATGTTCTTAGTATCCCTTAAATCGAAGCCTCAACACTGTCTTCTTTCCACAACGCAGGTGTAAGCTGAGGGTTTGGGGCCTCAATGGGGCTCAGGTTCCCAACAGTTACATGAGTATTCATGCTATGACCCTCTCCTCGCACACAGGTTAGTCATGTCTCTTTTCAGGATTGCGGCAAGGGGATTGAGCAACAGATGAACGTCTTCAAGCCCTCTATCATATCCCTATCTGCTTTAAGTACTCATCGAGGCTTGTCACCCCACTCAACGTTACCGGCGCCAGCCCTTCCGACACGGCGTATGCCGAAGTTGCCGGGGCACTCATGGTTGCGGTTTCGGAGTTTGGGCTGTAGCGCGCGCAGGATTCTTAGGCCATCTAGCTAAATCACATCAATGAGATCAGAAACCTGATTGCTAGCTTGCTAGCGGCGATAGAGCTTGCAGACAGTCAGCGTTACCAGATATTGGGCATGTACTATTGCAATGCGTGAGGCTTGCGAATCAAGTTGCAAGTAGTGGTAAGAAGTCAGTGATAGACTTGAAATGGCATAAATGCATGCAGATCTGAAGTTCAATACAAGGTTAATCAAGGGGCCGCATGAGAGCTGGCGTAAAAGTTCTCTAGGGCTTCAGGGTTCCTACATCATTGCATTGAGGGGTATAGATTCTAGGGAACACGAACGACCACTAAACAGCTTCGGTGCATATCCGTACCCAAAAATCACACTGTGGGTAGCCCCTGGACCTTAAGTCCACAATCTCAGACTTGAGCTTAGTCTCATACTCACACATGACTAATCCCCATGCTTGCTGTCATCATGCAAGGCAGAATCACGCTTCCTTTATCATAGTAAATTATAGTATACTGTAGTATATGATAGTATTTTATAGTATGTTATGGTATATTTTAGTATATTATAGTATATCATAGTATATGTAGTATGCTATAATAAATTGAAAGAACCTGGAATACAAGCTGCTATGACATGCCCACCTGATGCAATCAGGCGCCCCTGTTTCGAAGCCTGGCGGTACTATTCTGTGTCGTTACATAAGTCCTTGTAGCACTTCTCTATCTTAAAGGCTTAATTCATCATCACAAGGTACCTACACGCACTGGGGCACGCTCAGATCCCCTGTCTTCCCCTCAACCCCTTTATGGTCCCTAAACCGAACATAACCCTGAATCGCAAACCTTGAACCGATCTCGGGGGTCCTAGGCAGTCGGAAGCTCTCTGGGCGGAGGCCACGAGCCAGTTTGGGTCGCAAAGGGGATTTTGGGAAATGAATCTAATCTTGGATCTCAATATGATGTGGGCTGTGCATGCCAAAAGTATTTTGTTTTCCAATGTTTTCAGTTTGAAATGCAGCGTGTGAGGCTGGGGCTCAGGGTTGAGGACTTGAGGAAGCAGGCCTTGGGCGCTCAAGGTGCGGGGCTGCAGGTGGGGTTTCTGAAGCCCTAAGCCCGAACCCCTAGACCCTAAACCCCGAATAGTAGTTTCCATTTTCTTTTCTATTATCCCTATATAGTCCCTATATTCCCCCTGGAGCCGTAATTACTTGATTGAGGTTTCACGGTTTAGGATAACAAAATTAAGCAGCTTGTGTGACGCCGTTTGGTTCCTTCGGGTGATGGCGCACTATGTCTCTCAAATACTCGGACCCGGGGGATGGGCTTTTCACCCAAGGCCTTTTCAACATCCTCAACAGCATCTAGAAGTCGCATTGCTTGGCTTACCCATGGCCGTGCAAACTGTTTAAGACGGCATGGTCATTCCTCGGGCTTCGGCTGCATTTCCCATACCCCATAAATTCTGTATGGCACCGAACCTCTCTCTCTCTCTCCCTCTCTTGCTATATGTCTGTCTGCGTCTCACAGGAGAGTCAATCTCCCGGGAAGGGCGGGGATGGGATATTATAACCTGCAGTTCGCAGAGCAGACAATAGTGAATGTCTGGAGCCTCTTTGTTATTGACCGCGCATGTGCATAGAGGCAAGTACTGCGTTACAAGGACAACTTTTCAGCATCCTCATTTGGAGATCCCGAATAGTTTGGACACTTTACATAGCCCAGCTTAGCACAATGTGCTATGTACACCTACTTGGGTATGCATGTGCCGCATGTGCTGCCATGTGCATCGTCCTATATACTTGCCCTGGACCCTTCCAGTATACCCTAAAACTGACATCATGTTCAATTCCACACAGCCATTTACATAGAAGCCGTTGTACAACCCTCATACACTCCCAGAGAAGCACTGTCAAGTGTAGATTCTTGTTACACCCTAGAAATCTTTGACTCACGCTACGTTGACCAAAGAACCGCCACATTCTCGAGAGTCACCATGAATGTAGACTCCGTATGCTCTTTCTTTCATGAAGATCCGAATCCCTCGTATAATTCGTTGGCAATCGCTAATGTACATCCCGATTGAGCCACCTTGACGCAAATCCCACATTCGAGATCCTATACTTCTCAAGACGGAAGGCCTCCCTACAAATTGTATAGCACCCAAAGTTTGGGCCCTTGTTCAATGAGATCTAGGGACCCCAGGAAAAGGGAGGACCACAACCTTGAGAAACGCCACACCTGTCCAGGATGGCATCTCAACGTCACGGGTGTAGGCTTCGCCCCACCACCAGGTCAAGGCGCACAGCAACTTACTTGAAGTGTTGCAGGCGACCTAGGTAAGTATGGTAAAAATCAGGATGGCTGGGTTTATGAAGAGTTGTTGTTGTGGTTTATAGGCGTGGCAAAGTAGACTGGGTCACCGCTGGGTGAGAAATTGGAGATTAGGGATCCGGGTCTTTTGTTGGTAGGTGCTAAGGGGGTTGCATGACTTCAAGGTTCAAGAGTCCAAGAGTGTAACCGTAAACCCTAATTCAAAATGTAGGTCCTCTATTCAAGCTTTGCGTCCAAGGGCTTGAGTGTTTTTGCAATTGAAGCGTTTATGTGCGCCAGATGGTCAGAGGGCAGGCCAGTATTCCTCGTTTTGTCTAAGCTTCAGGTTCTCAGTGCCCTATCCATGAACCTTCAGCCAGTAGCATATATACTGGGCCCCAGACTCCTGAACTATGTAAGCTTTGAAGAGTAACAAGCAGAATTGGGCAATACGGGCCGTGCGGCTGAGGGGATGTGGATGGTGGCGTTCGGGCAGCTTGGTTTCGCGGTTCTTGTCTAACCAGCCGCTCCTACATACGATTTCTGTTTGGAGGTTACTGTGGCGTATCCTGTAAAGTGTGATAACATGCTACGGAGAAAAGACAGAAGGAGTTCCCGAATGTGTTCGGACCTCCCAGACTGACCGATGTTCAGGTTTTGTTCAGTGAGGATCTCCACAGGTTCGAGGTTCAGCTCTAGGATAGGGTTTGGTGTCGTAGACTCAGAATCGGTCAGTCCAAGAAGTGGTGGACGTGACGGCTCCGCCCCTGGCTACAACCACCCCATGGAGGCTTAAGCCAGACCTACATGCATTGCCCATCATTTGGTTGAGCTTTGGTCAACGTTGGGTTCGCGATGCCTGCGGGGGCGGTACAGGCACAGGTCAGACCGGGTGTAGGCGCACGAGCTGTTTACATTTGCTGCAATGCACGATAGAGACTCTTCTCCCCCTAATATGTCCTGGGCAACCAGTCATGACAACGTTTTGCTGTGGCACTCATATATAAGTCTCCAAAACTGCTATTTCGGACAGATTAGGGCCTGCAACAAGCCTGATAGCTACTGCTGCAATTCGTTCAAGTACTGACCCTGGCTTCCCAAGCCTAGCTGCAACAAATATGTTTTTGCAATCCCGTAATATTCAAAGAGGGAGCACTTGGACTCCAAGTCCTCAAATTGAATTTAAGCTTGTATCCTCAGGCGTAGATACCTTCGTGGAGGTTTCAGTCTGCGGACGGCTTTGCGAGGTCGTCGCGGCCCTGGCAGCCTCCCCCAAAACGCTGTGACAGTAGTTCGGGGTTTGGGATGTAGAGCACCCCGAAAGGGCCCCTACACGGAAAGATCCCATTCCCGAAACCTAGCAGGGCCGCGCATCAGGATGTGTATGAAAGTTGCTTATTTTTTTTGCAGTCTGCAGAAGGGCTTGCAAGAAAGATTTGGGCAGGTTTCTCAGTGCAAGCATATGGTCTAGGCTTGAAGGACATGGCTCCAACTTGCGAATGCTTGGAATTGAAGAGTTGGTGTTTCTGTCCACTGCATGATACTGCATGCGCAACAAAGGAGAGTTAGTCTCTTAAATCGGTTGGTTGCTGAGAAGTCCGGGAATACCTGGTTCTATTGGAAACAGTGGGGCTGTAGGGTTCTGAAAGCGTTATGAAGAACAGCGTAGTGCCCTGGTTGTTCAGACAAAGCCCTGGAACCCCGCGCAAACCGTCAAGCTAAAGTTTAAAGCCCCAAGCTCAATCCTGCCGCGCTAAGGTCACGGGAGACTACACCTGGGTGGAGTGCATTGTGCCAAATGCATGGAGCTCGGATCAGCGAAGCTCCCCATGCTGATTTGAAGGATCTGGCTGGTATAGTTGAAGTCTTGAAGTCTGTAAGGGCAATAGAATTTGCGCTCGGCGAACCGAGGCGCTACGCTAAACCCTAATCCCTGCAAACCTCCACAATCCTTCGAACCTCAACGCTAGACCCTGAAGACTAAATATGATGTCACATAATGTTAACCTGCTAATAAAGAATCCCCCCCCCAGATCTTGTTTTGCGTTGTTGGTCTTTGGAGAGGAGGGGGTCTCAAGCATGAACCAGTGGCTTGGGGTAGGACATAGGTAGTGCAGCTCATAGTACCGGTAGTACAAGTAGAAGGTACAATCGATATATTTCCGGGCGGACAATATTATCATTGCCACCCCCGTATTATTGCCGATGGACCTTGTTTATATCTTTTTGGGCTCCGAATTGGTTAGAAAGCAAACGCTATTTTCCGGGATTTTTCTGGCCCAGCAAGAAAGTACCTGTGCCACCCCTTTTAAACTTAGGTTAGCATTTGCTATAGTATAACAAACTTTTAGTATGCCATAGCATAACTATAGCATAACATAGTTAGTATCCTACGGCGCCAAACCCTACTGCCAGTCACTAGGGCGTGACGGAATGGACAATGGCGATTGTCGTTGGGATACTATAGGGACTACCACTGAGATCCCCTTCCGCCGTCACTAGTAGATAAACTCTAAACCCTATAAATCCCGACCCTGACTAACAGCATGATAACAAGATGGTACTTCCCGTTTTCTTGTTCCATCCCAAAGGAACCCCTAATTCTAAAACCCCATGGGAAGGTGACAACCCCAGAAGTCTTGACGGGCTCCTCGCCTGCGGTGGCCTGCGGCCGAGGGGGCATTTCGAGGACAAGGATTGTGTAGAGATGTTGGGGAAAATTTCAATTTGCGGCCATGCAGGGCCTACGTTTCTTGTTGCTCCTAGCTGGGCTGGACCTGGACCATTCTGACCCAGAAGCCCTGCAGAAACCAGGCTCTTGGCTTTGAAAGCCTTATCGGGCACTTGGACCTTTGGTGTAACATTACACATCAACCCTCCCCGACGTTATCTATCCACGTTACTCTATTTCAGCACTTTGCGAAGGCATACGTAGCAAGACGGGTGCGGCTTGTGCTCCGGTTGTGGTCCGAACTTTAGTTCCGTCTCGCTGCCTTGGTGTGGACTTCTGAGCTTTAAGTGGGCGATTATGACAATGGGACGGGAAGTTGGTCAGGGAAGTCAACCTTTACGACTCTCGCTCCTTAAGGGTTCCGCTTGGAAGTCAAATGGGGGCAGCTCGGGGTATATTGTGAGGGTTGAAGGTGGCGTTTGGGGCTGGGATCTGATTCAGTCAACGCAGCTTCTGATCCAGGTTGAATGGAATTGGTCGCCAGTATGTTTGTATTTGGGATCAGAGGGTTCTACATGGGCGCATGGCTTTGAGTTAAGCTTTGAAGTGGGTAGAGTGCAAGGATACCAGCAACATCTCATGACATGCCCAAATCTTCATTTTATGCACTTGAAGGTTCGATTGGTAATTGTGACGGGTGAGGACTGGAGGCACTTGCAGCTTTGAATTGCCTCCCCCGGGCTAGAAAGATAGTAGAACAATACGGCTTGAACTGCTCACAACTTTGTTCTCAGCTGGCTTTGAGCACCATGCCCTTCTGATCCTTAGGCCGAACCAGAAAGAAAATTTTGGGGAGTGTCCCGAACGTTAGGGAAGCTGTTTGGGGGTCCCCATAATCGGGATTTTAGTATATCGGGGCTATATTAGGTTCTCATCATTTGTAGAAACTACTACCACTGTGCTTAGATGAATAAGTTTTGCCCAGCCTGAAGACTAATTAACGTTGAGGGTTTCTACGGTCGTCATCAACTCACCATAGGTCCCCTAGTTATACTCATCCTGGCCCCATAGCCCCTGTAGCTATCTTCCCCAAAACCCTAGAATGCTAAACCCGTCCTCAGACCCCAACCCCAAGACCCGAAAGTGTAAGTTCCCAAATGCGCACAGATCCTGCAGTCTCTGAACCAGGACACCCCTGACACGCAAACTCCCACCATTTCAACCAGCCTTCAAGTTGTGGACGCTCAAACCCTGACACCCTCAACCTTAAGGCAACCCGTGACTGTAATTATAACCCCTACAGCCTGAACTCTGGTCCTGTCTTCCGGGGCTCAGGGGTCTTAACCCCAGAAGCATACGCCCAAAGCCCTTCAAGTGGGCTTTGGGTCCGTCCTAGCCAAACCCTAGACCCGGAAGTCTACAGTCCAGACCCTATACCGCTGCCTCTGAACGCCATGGCGATCATTGGCCTGGAGAGCATATGGAGGTACCAAGCACGGTAGGGTAGAGTTTGTTAGTCTATGAGGGGATGCTGGGGGCGCGTGTCTATACAAATGTATGTATGTATGTATGTCTGTCTGTCTGTCTGTATGTCTGTATGTCTGT
>CAJNIZ010012191.1:20434-62952 GCA_905231905.1 Symbiodinium pilosum | reverse complement strand
CTGCCCGACCTCCTGGACTGCGCGCACTGCAGAATATGCCACGCCTGCCAGTGATTTTGACATTGCTGCATACCTGCCGCGCCTCCCGGCGCGCGTTTTCGACCCGTCGCAGCGTTCGGGTAGGGACCCCCCAAAGGAAAATGGGTCCTCTTTTTAGTGGAGCCCCAGACAAATCTGGGTCGCGGTGTTAAATTAGATTCGTTTGGAGGAGGGTTTCCGGAGCTCAGAATCTTTCAATAGAAAGTGGCTTGGGTTTCCAGAGCTCAGAATCGTTTTTGAATTTCCGGAGCTTGGAATCTGCTCTACATGGAATTCAATTTAGAAGGAAAGGATTTTGCTTTCTGGAATCTCTAGAAACCCGAGAATTGAGTCCCCCCCAAAAAAATCTCGAGCCAAGCAGCTGCTGGACTAGCCGCTTGCAATATTGATTGCCTGTCCTTCTCGATTAAAAAGTGTTCTAATAACAAATCAATAGCTTCGGACCTGGCCTGAAACCTGAAGCGTAAGTGATAAGAGAGGCGTTCAACATCAGGGGGAAGCGGTCAACAAATGATCAGTATTAGGTAAGTAGGGAGTTGCGATAGGCCATCGCTCCGATCAATAGGTTTTGGGGCTTTGCGATGCGGCGCTTGTACTATACAGCAACCTCCAGGTACTTTATACGCCAAATCCTGAACTGATGTTAAGAAGCTCAAAAAACTGTTCAACGCGTTCGGCTGTGCATCGCCCTATAGACCTGCAGATAGTCTTTTGAACAGTGTTGGCAAGTCCTTTCTTGTTTGAAGTTTGAGTACCTGAAGCCATGCATGGCAAGTACCAGGTTAATGCCATTGATTGCAGCTACACTGCCAGCTGTCGCCCTTGTTCAGGTGGCCCCAGCTTAGTGGATGGATGGAAAATGGATGTAAGGTTGCTATGAAGCAAGGTGACTGCAGAAAGCCCTAGGGTTTAAGGGAGGCCTGCGATGTTGTTTCTGACGATGCAATTATTAGTTTCTTGATGGTTGAGAGTTCCAGGGCTTTCAAGACCAATCCTGATCTTTAGATATCTTTGTATTTTTTTAGTGCGTTGTGTGCAGCTGCCATGGGCTGTGCAACTTCCACGCCAGACTCTTGGTGGCAGCAATGGAAAATTACATCAGGCTGTTTTAGGGCTTTCGCGGTTGTTAGCTAATGTGGAACGATGCTCAAGCAGCGCAGCCAAACTTACCACAAGAACTTGATGTGCAAGCTTTGCTAGATGTATGCAGCAGGGGTTGTGGTTGCACATGAGGCTTAACAGTTGTTTTCCGCGGGCGCACAGGATCCCAAAGAAGGAAGGCCGCCCGTTCTGTTTGGAGGAGAGATGCACGTGCATCCGTATAGGAAAAGCGTCATATTTAAGGGTTGTTGCGCCAATCATCTGAATTCCATGCGTTTGTTGGGCGGCTTCTTGCTTTTGCCGAAGTCAGGGGACCTTCCATAGTCCTTGTCAAGGCAGACACCCGCGTTTAAAGCGGTTTTCCATCCGGTGTTCAGACCTTGGTCCAAGTACCCAATAAAATGTGCGCAAAGAAGCTTAATGCAACTCGCATTAGCGAGTGCCAAGGCGCCAACTACGGAACACATGGGGCTTGGACTATAAACCCCAATCCCCATCTGGGTACTTGGGTTCAAGGCATGGGCAGTTGGGGACATACTTGGCGAGCTCAGGACCAATGCGCCTCTGCCGCAGTCGCTGCAGAGCCTCGGCATTTTGGGGGGTTCCAAATGCCAAGCTGGGAGACAGCCCTGTTTTGCAGCTTCGTTGGGATCCCGTGTTACTTGCTTGCAGATATGTACCTTAACCTATTTAATGCTTGGCATGGGCTCGCTTTGTTGTAGGTGACCGCCCCTCAAAGAGTTCAGTCAGCAAGGGCTAAAGGGCTGAGAGAAGGGCTTGTCAAGGACAAACCTTGCCTCATGCTCTCAAGTAGGGATCAGGGTCTGGGGGGTATGTGCTAAAGCCTTCTCATGGTATGGTCTGGGAAGGGCGGGGCGGGCCATGAACACGCGGGATCTCTGTATCTGTCGTCGTCTAGGCCGCTCGCAATCTCAACAGCGCCAATAGTCACAGGGATTGGGAAGGCGCCATCTTCGTGACTGTCGTCACTTTTGGAGTCTGACTCTGTGTACAAGATTCCGGATGGGCCGGTTTGGGGCACAATCCTTGGTGGTGTGGTAGATTTGGTTACTTGAACGTTTCTAATATTCCACCATGAATAGCTTCTGTGTCCTTCTAAGACCCTCAGCACTGCATAGAGAGGATAATCCATTTCTATCTACATATCATTAGATCATGTAATCCATGCGAATATTCTTCTGCATCCCCATACCATATAAACTTACAACTGGCCTACGTGACTCCTCGATTTGTAAGACCCACCCACCCACACCTACAGGAGGGAGGGGAAGAGCTCAACCCCAACCACCCTAAGAGTCCACAGCAAACCCCTCAACCACAGCCACCTGCAGGGAAGGGGAGAGGAGGCCTGACCATGGCGGTTGGGGGGGGAGGGCCAGCAAGCGCATGACCATGTGTACATAGAACCCATACCTGCGGCTGCTCCACTAGCTGGTGATCAAGACTTACATGCCATTCCATGATAGCTTGGTGGAGCTTGGATGGTTGGTTGGGACACTGAAAACTACAAACTTGCCTCCACGACTGTATAATCCTTCAATTCACAGCTTTGAACAGGGGAATGCTCGAGACCACATGCAAGTGCAGCCAGCTTGAAATCGTAATTCCAATGTTTTCCAGTGTATGTCATGATGATCTTCGCTCGTCCTCGTTGGAAGCTACCACATACCCTGGGCTGCTAAGATGCAAGATACTGGATGAGGGATCGGTGGAGATCCACATGGCCTTTTGAGGGGCGCTAAGCTGACATTTACAATACGCATTCTCGACATGCCCGCACATCCTCATAAAAAGAATACTCCTCATTCAGAATGCCTGAAAAACCAGGGTTGGATTATGCCACTCTCCCGAGACCTGCTGCCCTTCGCCTCAAGATCTGATCCATTCGCTTATTTTCGAAGCATGCTGGAAGTTAACGCAAGAGCACTCACAACCTAAATCCCTATAGATCTTTTCTATTGTCGGTACTGGCGACCACAGGACCATTTTTACCCGCATCCTTAGGGTTGCCAGGAGAAAGCACTTAAATGAAGCACCCCGAAACGAGAAGCCCTTCAACACCAAAACAATAGAAGTCCTTAGCCTCAAAAACTCGAATCTCCATACCCAAAAGCCCAAACCAATACCTGGACCCAAAGCTTAGATCTGAAATGTGTTTTTTGAAAGAAGACAAGTACCCCACAACCCAATGCTTAACACGAACCTGTATCACCATCGCTGCTGCCAAGTGCGGGTACACAAAAGCCTTATTCCATGAACCCCAAACCCCTCTATGCTTCCAAGGAGATGGATGGGAAACCGTCCATATCCCAACTAACCCTAAGCCCTAGATTCCCATGTTCCAAACTAACAACCAGTAGGTCTGTTTTTCCAAAATCCTAGACCCTAAACCCTGTTTCCAAGGAGATGGATGGGAACCCCCCCACTTCTTCTTGGGAATTGGAACCGCTGGCCAAGGCGTCGGGGCTTCCGGAAGGTCAGTTTTTGGGTCTGGGGTTTAGGTTTAGAATCTAGGGAAGCTCCATTTTTGGGCTGGGGGTTTAGGGCTCAGGTTTGCACCCTGTAAGGTTCACGACTTTTGGTTTAGAAGTTGGGCTCTTGTGAATGCAGCTTCGGAAGCTATAAGGGGAACTGAAGGAAATTTGTAGAAGGGCCGTGAGTACGCTAGGATCCCAAAATTAAGTGACCCATGCGCTGGACTTTAGCTTGCAGATTCAGATTGTCCCAGTCTGCTCACGGCTCTCACTCTTTATGAACCCACGTTCAGGAGGCCAAGTCCTTGTAGCAAAGCAAGTAGGAAGGTCTCAAATACGTCTTGAGCCCTAAGCCCCACCTCCTTTTAAGGGTCTTATAGGGGTAATATAGTAATATAAGGGGGAATATAGGGATTGCATAGGGATAATGGAAAAGAAAATGGGAATTATGCTTTTTAGGGATATAAATACAGACAGGATCTCTGTTGGGCATCTTGGGGACACCACGGCCTGTAGACTCTAGGCTTGATGCGTTTCAGGTATTGGGGTGACGCCATAGGGCTTTAAAGTCCCTCAAGTTTGAAGAGTATGTGGAGGTAAGGTGAAAGGCTCAAAGCTAAGCATGCGATGCACGCCACTTTGAGATTCTCATGCATCATAGGTCTCAGAACCTCAGTCACATTAAGCCTGAAGACGTTCGCCTTCGTGGGCCTCTTAGAAAATTCATGTTTCAGAGGGTAGCAGTGTCAGGGTGCAAGGTGAGGTCGGTTTGGGGCTCAGGCTTTTTGCTTGATATGGATGTTCGGAGTGTAGGTCAGGTATCAGTAGTGGGCTCACGGGGTAAGGCCGGCTAGGCACATAGGTCTGGTGCCCCCTTGTGGCTTTCATTCGTGACGCAGCACACAAAACCGCGGTCCTCCTACTAGATTGCTCCCCGCCTCAACCCCAAACACAAGCCCTGTAACCCGTCAAACTGAGGTCGAATCAAAGCAATGAAGTAAGCCCTGCGGATCACAGGCCCTGAACGTCAAAGGCCGAAAGCGTCGAGCCGGTAAAATCCCCAAGAATGTCTCCACAGTCTTTTCTTGGCCGCCAAAACGGTTGGCCCAAACAGGTGCTCAAAGTTTAAAGACAGTCACCCAACACCCGGAAAATCCCCCAGGGGCTGTAAGTCCATAAGCAATACCTAATATTATTTGTGATGCCCGTCTCACAGTTTCCCTGAGGCCTACACCAAAGTCGTATCACCTATTCCCTAAACCTTGGATCTCGAGCCTTTCATGCCGGAGGATGCGCCGTGTAGGCCGCGCGCCCCCGATAGGAGGCAGTAAGTGGTTCGGTGTTTCGGGTTGAGGGTTAGTGTTCAGTAGAGCTTAGACAGCAGGGCTTAAGTTTAGTGGTGCAGGGTTAGGATTCAGGGTCATTTCTGGATGCAAGTCTTACGTTGATGTGTTTTGAGTGAAGAACAGAATACCAACGTCTATAGCTCCCCATGTGGAAGCATTTTGGGGGTTCAGAGTGTGAGCATATCCACAAAGTGCCCAGGCACGTATACAGTACATCCTTAGCACCAAAGGGCCTATCTGTAAAGCCCTTCGGACTTCAATGTGCTACATATTGGCGGCCACAAGTCCGGAACACCTGCGTTTTTCTTGGGTGCTTAGCTTGAAAGCCACAATCTCAGAGCCGTACATTTTTCCGGGGTCAGTGTTGTCTTAGAGACATCACGGCCCAGTTTGTTGAATAGCTTTGGAGAACTGAATTTCCAGCTTAGCATTGTAAGCGCGGCTCGGATAGGTGGTTTGCAGATTCCATAGCGAACTTTTGGATCTCAGGACTTTGGATTAGAGATGTACAAGACTAACATGCATCTCGCTGAGGATGGACTTTCCAGAGGCCTTGCAGCCACACGAGTATACCCATAAGGTCGTGCCTAAGCCACTGAACGCAACGCAGCATAAATCACCATGTTTTTTCCTTGGGGGAATCTTCACATGTAACCCTGACAAGGAATGTCCGCCTGATTTAAATGTGTGTCAAATTCCTGAACTCTAGATGCCTGTGAATCCTCATCCTTCAGCCCAAGCCCTGCATGAACCTTAAATCCTTGAACTTGGATGCATGCGCGTTCGCCCCTACTCCCTAGATTGAAGGTATTGTTGTTCCCTGCAATGCAGTGCTCTTGGGATTTGGAACACTTGTTTGTCAGGATGCTGTTTGGGACCGCTCCGACGGCAACAGCACTGGAAGGTCAGAAGAAGAATCAGCGTTCAAGCACAGTTGTGACCCATGGCAGTATCCTTCCGCAATCCACATATGATTTGAGTATGCTATACCCCAGAAGCTCCCTATTCCTGGAATCACCAATCCTAGCCCCTATTACCCAACGAAACCCTGCGAACTCTTCAATCCCCAAAGCCTGTTATTCCGTAAGCCCTATAACCCTATGGCTTGAGAGTATTCCTTCTGCATCAGGCTCCATGAAGGGCATGTACTTCGCCTGGGCGACTTTCTTCATAATGTGCAGGACGGTCTGCAGAGTAAAGTAGATGGCTGTGTGATGTTCAGGACAGGGTTTTGGGTTGACATGGATGTTTGAGGTGTGGTATAGAGTTGCCTTAGGGTTCGAATCCGTCAACATATTCCACCCACATGTGCATTGTAAGACAAATCGAAAGCTCGGAGTTGGGGTGCGGGGTGTTTAACGTCAGGCAAAGAGAGGATTCAGGATGTTCTGCAGGGACTTCAGGTCTTGTGGTTTGGGGACTTAGTGGCGGCTGCTCGAAGTTTTTTTGCTCGTTTTTGTGATTGCTGCGAAAGCGTCCTAGCTTCAGAGAGTAGAGAAGGGGATCCCAATTCTGAAAAGTTTCCATTAGGGGTTTGAGGTTGGGTCCCGTGGATCCATGTAATACCCGAAGTAAGGACCCTGTAAGAGTCCTATGATATTCATACGTCTATTATTGATACTTCTTTGAGGGGTTACGGAAGCCAAGATCCCCCTATGAACCTTTAACCCGAGCCCTGTTACGAGGGGTTTAGGGTCCCAGGTAGGAGCTGATGGAGAGCAATGCGTTTAGGGCTTGGGGTCATTAGGCTTCATAGGGTTAACGAAGTTCATAGGGCTCATGGCGTGCATAATTAGGGTTCATATGGTTCGGGATTGATTGTTTGCCGCCTGATTGCTGCAGAATTTGAGCGGGATCTATGCAGCCTTCAGATGTAGACGTTGAATTCGAAACCGTAGAATTTTCAGTTACAGTAGTTCCTAAACCCTAAACCAGAAGGAGTCATACACGGCCTCTGTAAAGCAGTTTCTTGTGTTCGGGCCGGATGTGACTTCAGGCTAAGCATGTTAGCAGGTCTCCAAATCCTGTGCCCCTTCGGCGGCTCCCCAAAACGTCATCCTGCCAGTAGGGGGCCCTCTGCTTTGGCCCATTTTTGAGCACTCAAACCCAAAACCGCGAAACCCTAAAGCACCAAATCACGACACCCCAACTCCTCAAATCCCCCAAAACGCCACCTCCCAAACCAAACCCTGAGCCCTACAACACTTTCATCCCTAAACTACGTATCGAAACCTGAACCATAAACCTCCCCTGAATCTCTAGTCCCCTACATCCCAAACCCTGAACCCTGAAGCCCTAAATCACTAAACCCCTCAAACTGTAGGCTCTAAGCCGTCATCACAAGCTTTTGTCCTGAAACTGTCGAATTCCAACAACATGCGCAGGAGCATTGCCAAATTGTAGCCAGGTAATGTCCCATAAGCAGTCTCTTACATACATCTGCTGGAGAGAACCCTGGTATTTTAGAATACGCCTATCTCGCCTCCAGCCCCCGCTCCCTACATCCTCCGAATAGTCTACTTCAAGCAAACTCCTAAGACCAAGCCCAGAATGAAACTAAGTATGGTATATTATGCGAAAACTGTATACTTTTAAAGAAACAACAGCCTAGCATAGCATACCCAAAAGCATTACAGAGTAGGCCCTTACAGAAGCCTCTGGGGTTCGTCATATGTAAACAACCAGCAACGCTAAACCCTAAACAACCCTAAACAACCTAGCCCCTAAACAACCTTGAACCCTAAACCCCAAACCCTAAAACCCTTGAGAGGCGCATCCTGATGCCTTGGTCCAGAAGGTGTCGCAGAAGCGACGCCGAGAGCTCCGCAGATTGGGTCGCAGCGCGCCCCTGCTGAAGCAAGCTCAAAGGGTTTAGGGGTTTGGGGTTTAGGGACCCTCCTCCTACCCTTTCTATAGGGGTATATATACGGTCCCTATTTAGATTGTATGTCATACATGTATATATATATATGTATAGGGGGTAGATGAAGGGTCTAGGAGGAAACTCAGAGTTCCAGCATTTTAGAGTGGGATTCTGCAAGGCTAATCAGGGGATGCTGTAAGGATAAATCATGGGGTTCAGGGATCTGTTCAGGGGGGTTGGGTGCAGGTTGAGGGGTTTGTTTTTCCCTGGCTTCAGGCTTAACAAGCCCTCGCAGAGTCTTCTAGCAGGTCATGCATGAAGGAAACAAAGTGGTGACTTGCGGGGCCTAGGCATTGACAGCGTAGGCGATGGGGTTTAGGGGTGTTGGCCCTTGGGGTGTTGGAACAAGTGCGGAAATGGGTTTATAGCCGTTGGGGCTTAGAGTTATAGAGGCGAACGGACTAAATATGGGCTTCCTTATGAGGTGCGGATATGATGCCTGCGCAGTCCCCAGAAAGATCCTGTGGGCTTTAGGGTACTTCGATTGCTGGGGGACCCCATCCCAAGACTTCCATGAGAGTTGGGGTGCGACGTGAGTGTCCAGATGGCACCAACGAATGGTTCGCCTTGCGGGGGCAAAGTCTTTTCCTCCAGCTTGAACCTGAACCATGCTAAGTGTGCTCCTCCCATGCTTGTTGAGCATGTCTCGGGCTTTTGGCTTGAGGGTTTTGTTTGGGGCTTGTAGCTTTTAGCCTTTACCTTAAGGTCTAGGCCTTAGGGTTCAGCTTTTGTTTCAGTCCCTTTTGTTGTTCAGGCGAACGCTTGGAGATTCCTTGCTGAATTTCGGAGTCTTTGGGGTTCCCGCTTCAGTAAGTAGGGTGTTTCCGGTCCTTGCCGTTACCGAGTAGAGATACTCACCCCACAAGTACCTGGGCTTTTTGATAGAACACGTAGGTAGATTTAAGGGATGGATGTGAAATCTGAGAGACTTGGATCCCAAAGGCAACTGCACGTGCATAGAGCATTTATCATGTAGGAAGGTTTTTCAACAGCGGGAGTAGTGGTTCCCACTCAATCAGACATTCTCCTGAGGTTAACGTTTTTTTGGTTCAGGGCCTAGGGTTCTTGACGTGATGATGGCAATGCTCTCCTTGGTTGTGTATAGCAGGAAGAGCCTTCCACGCGTCATCAGCTTTCAACCCAGGCTTAACGCCCGTAGCCCAGCGAGCACTTCTTTTCATGCGCAGGGATACGGGTTGTCAGAGGTCAGAGGGGCCATCATCTCATGACGATCCTCTCCAACTCTTCCAGTGATATTTTTGCTTGTGCTTCAGGCCTTAATTGAATCTAAACCCCAAACCCACCACCGCGTACCTTGGAGTTCAGGTTGACGACGGAGACCCGATGGTGATTTGCAAACTTTGAGCGGATGACGGTGAGGCACTGGACGTCAGGTCATGCAATTTGTACAGAGTTTGGGAGGTCGTTTATGGCAGAAGCACGTTCAAGGACAAAGGGTCTAGGGCATTCTCGCCCCTAGGGCTCATAAGCTTCAGTTGTCGAACATCGCATTAGCCCTGGTTATGCAGACTTCTACAGCATGCGGTGTGTTGTGGAGGGGTGGTCTGTGGTTTTTGAGGTCTGTTCCAGACGAGTGCTCACGGCGCTTGCCTTCAGGTAGCGTAGCCTCAATGCTTTAGAGCTCCATTCTCCTAGCACTGCAAAAGGGGGATTTTGGATTTCCATCCCTGTGGTGCCTCAGTTTGGAGATGGTCCCCAAAGCGTCCATGGCCTGAATGCCTGAACGCCCAGAATCCTGAACCTGAATCCAGGAGCCGTTCTGGGCCGATGGACCTTCAACCCTGAGCCTAAAACCCTAACCCGGAGACCTAAATCCTAAACCCTATAAAACCCAACCCCTGAGCCCTAAACTAAACCCTGAGCCCTAAGCCAGGAAGAGCTCTAGACTCCAGACCCTTAATCCAAGAAGCTCTGCCAGGCGGCACTGATGACTCCATGACCGTTCCTTGAGCCCCGAGAATCTGTGGTCCAAAGTACTCCTCCCCCCTCATAATACCCACACTGTTCATGTTCAATCGCTAGACATCTCTTATGCTTGCCTTACGCCGAATAAGAATGAACTAGGATGCGGTCAGAGTATGCCCTTGGGTGGCAAGCTCCAAGAGAAGATCTTACGTGGGCTTTAGTGTTTTAGGGTTTGGGGCTGACGTAAGCTTTAAAAGGGGTGTGATACGTGAATTGTTTTTCGGAATATCCCAGCGCGCAAGCTCCACGGCTTTATGCCCTGTGCACTTTGGACGGACCGAAGATTCACTTTGCTGGCTGACTGAGTTACACAATGATGCCAGAAGGTCTGATTGCTACCGAGTTTACATGACCCTTTAGTCCAAAAAGTGGTGTCCCAAGATCAAGCAGCGTCTTCTCGAATTGTGTGCTTTGCGGGGCCCACCCAGTGCGCAAATTTGCTGAAGTCTGGCAAACTTCGAACTTCCAGCTATGAAGTTTGCATGTTGATTGTATACTACCAGGACAAACTTAATCATTCTGTGCTGTGAAGAAATTCTTGTCTCAGAACTGATGGTCTGTGCTGAGAGATAAGAGGTCTTGGGCTGTCTTGCATTTGGGGTTCCACCATGAAGGTTGAGATTTTAAGCTAGAAAACGGACGACTTTCCAAAACGGCTCGCTAACTTCCAAACAGCCCCTGACCCGAAATCCTCATCTATGTGGTCTGTGTCTTTTCCGTGGAAATGGTCCTACCAGCTTGCTTTGAGTTCTAACCCCCTCACAAGCACAATCAATAGATGGCTCCTAACACAACAATTTGAAGGTCCCGGGTCTCGTACAACTTGGATACTCGACATGTTCTGTATGGATGTGTACGCAGGCACACGTCAGGAAGTC
The DNA here is from genome assembly GCA_905231905.1 of Symbiodinium pilosum. Lineage (NCBI taxonomy): Eukaryota > Dinophyceae > Suessiales > Symbiodiniaceae > Symbiodinium > Symbiodinium pilosum. The sequence continues at coordinate 52,184 of CAJNIZ010012191.1, read as the reverse complement.
CTCGATTAGAGCATGATGTAAACATAGCTCTTGTGTTCCTACTGAGCTCATCTTTCGGAGGGTGTCCTAGCCTCTCAGAGCCCCAGACAGACCGCTTGGCTTTCCTTGTTTTTGCTTTTTCGTGGACTAGCCAGGGTAACCGCTCAGATTAGTGTTCTTGGCCTAGGTTCCAGGAAAGGTAGAAGACTTGTGCCGTAACAAGCCCCAATCCCAGACGGCGAACGAGCATCCTTCATAGACCGCAAGCCCTACGCCCTTTATCTTCTGAACCATGTTGAACTCTTGTGTAGAGCTGCCGAGAGGTTCCTTTTTGTCCTACATAGGGTTGTAGGGACCGAGATATGCAGCAGAACTTTCAATCAGATCTTGGTACGTGAGCTCAGCTGCCGGGGGGCGTGGCGGCGAGATTGTGCCATGTTGAGCGGGACTGCTTCGGAGCCTGTTGGGGGCCAAACAGGGGAGCTTCAAAGTTGAAGGCCAAGTACAAAAGCGTTAAAGGGATTGTAGGGACAGTTGGGTTTAGGTGTCAGCGCTTTATTCTAGGAATCCATGCGTTAAAGTGCGGTTATACAGTTGTTCATTACCCTTGATTGGAACCTGCCATTCAATTGAAGCATTTTATCGTATCGTGATGCTTCCTTGGCAGGCCCGGTTCATAGCGTGAGCGACGTCTTCATTTCGGCTTGCAGACAGCGTTGCTTGCAGAAACCGGCGCGTTGGCGCTGCAGATACAGTTAGCCACTAATTTTGGTGTAGGATTTAGGCTTCAGGGGATCTGGGGGGTTATGGTTTAGGATGTATAGGGTCCACGATGAATCTACTTCCCAGTTAGTAGAGAAAAGTGGAAAGGATCCCTGGATCCCTGCAGTAGTCCTTCAACACCCAATGATGGTCCCTGCATTCCATGCCTTTATTCCCTACAAATCGGCCATTTGTCTGGTTAGGATTTTTGGCTCGGGATTTAGGGGTGCGGGCTTTAAGAATCACGGATGTGGGGGAACTCCAAACTCCGATACCAGCCCTTTCTCCTCTGATTTGCATACTGGGGGACGTTCAACCACCTGGAATTTACATCGAGGCAGACGAGCCAAAGCGTTGGCGACAAGGGCCCAAAAACCCTCCATTCGAATCCCAAACAGTCTTGAGCGTAGTGGCCAGCCGCGACCACGAAACCCAATTCTAATACATTAGGCGGTTACGTTACAGCAAAGCCTGCGGTTCTGCCACACGCTTTCTGCAGCCGACACTTTTCGCATAAGTGCTACGGACAATCAGAGACCACATGAACACGGGATCCTGCACATATGGGAATGCCTAGGTTCAAGCCCATTATAATATATATATATATACATATACATATATAGATATATGTAAGCCGGGATCCTTACGTCATTGTGTTTTTTGAGTCCTGAGTCCAGGCAGAAGCAAGATTTTTGCGCTTCCCAAGCCTGGCGTGAACTACTTGAATTGTAGAATTAGGGGTGCGTTTATGAGGTTTGCAGATTATACAGGGTTAAAGAGGCTTTTGGATCATGGCATCCTGTACTTTGATGGAATGTTCACTGGCCTGGGAAGCATAGTTCCATGTCTGAATGCACGCGGTTCGGTGCAACAGCTCAGGCTTCACTTGCGCCTTCTTCGGCGGGCATGTAGCGTATGGGCCAACCTCATAAACGCTGGAAACCCTAAATGAGAGATTCTTAAGATAACCCCTATAGGACCCTCTCTCCCCCCCATCATCTCGTTGCTTTCCACGTGCATCCTTAGAGCCCCTAAGCCTCCCCATGATGAGAATCCCCCCCTCCCCCAAACCCCAAACGACTTGAAGTAGCTTTGGCCCTTGCGTTGCATGTTGCTTTGTAAGCGCCGCAGGAAGGCTCAGAGAGGCCATGCTATTTCATCACGGTCATTGATGAACTTGCGGTCCATGGTTCGGGCTCCTACATGCTTGCCTCAAGCCCTGCTGAACCTTGAGCTTCAAAGGCTACCACCAACTGATAACCTAATGCCTTTGATTCCCCCAACCAGCCGAGAATGTACCCTGTCGCGGTCGTATATAGTCATGCGGTCCACACTTTGCAGTCTTGAGCTTGGCCGAAGAGAGATGTGTGGACGCTGGACATTACAGATGGAGAAGACTTTTTTGTTCTTCGGGCAGTTTATATTTGATACAGTATATGGAGACTTCCACGGATGGGAATCGTACTTGTCCCTGCGGTGGGGTTCTTGCTATAAAAAGGGTTCGTTATCTAGTGTGCATTTGGGTTGCAGCAACGGAGAAACATTTCCAAAATGGGAGCCCGTAGACAGTTGTCATTTTATCTAAACCTAACATAGCTGTAATTCCAGTTTTTCTGAGAGGATTCCAGGGAAGGTGCGGAGCGTGCACAAGGGCTGTGGAGCATCCTCCAATGCTCAAACCGGAAGGGTTTAGGATCTAGGGTTTAGGGCCGGGATTGCTAAGACCCCTGGTTCTAGCCTAGCAGGAGCCAAGAAAGCCGGCTAGCTGCACAACTACCTATGAGGGTCCAGTTTTGTAAGTATGCAGCTTTCTGTCGTATCTCTTCGGTCGTGCGCTGTAGCACGTCATGCTGTACAGTTACAGGGAAGGCTTACAAGCGTGACGCAGGAAACCAACAGTGAGGCAAGCGGAGCCCTAGGAGTTGGAACCTCTTTCTGCCCGGCAATTCATTCGTTCTGCAAGCCGACGCTTGTGGTTGTGCAGCTCGGGTCTCAGGTGCTCAGTTGATGCTTTGAGTTGATGCTTCGTGGTTGGAATGGTACAGCCGGCATGTTGAAACTATGTAGGTGTCTTCTCAGTGTAGCCTTCAGAATGCTGTAGTTGCTAAGCTCCTTGCGTGAGGGTCACGAAGAATTTGACGCTGCGCCGCTCCCATGCTATACGTCTGCACCCAATATGATGGCCTGTCTTCTTGGCTTCAACGGTTATATAGGGTTATATAGGGTTATGTAGGGGTTATACAAGGGCTAGATAGGGGATATATGGGGTTATATTGGGGTTATATAAGAGTTATATTGGGGTTTTATAGGGGTTATAGGCTCCAGCATCTGGGTGTAGGGCTTGGAGGTTGGGGTTTAGGGGTTCACAAGCGTATGAGTTCTTGTCTCATAGTCCTTTGAACCAGGATCTTTCCATTTTGAGATGTGAGACCCGGTCAAGAAGCAGCAATATATCCATGCCCTTACAGTCTCTCAGCGTGCTTGGTTTGTGCAGGGTCGATGTACTAAATAATTGCATGCGCTTTTCAGGTTCATTTCATCTGCGAAATCCCGTGCCTCCAGCATTACTATTGTTCAAAGGGCCACGGCTAAAGTTAATTACGGCTCGGATCCTCAGAAATAGGGGCGGTCCATAGCATGACTCCTAAGGATTACGGGGACCTTGGTTTCCTAGATGTTGCTTTCTCTAAACCGTTCCTGTGAAGGAATTTAGGCTTTAAAGATAGGGTTTGTTGCGATTTGACATTCTGCCTCATTAAATTCTAATTAATTCTAATTAGATTTTACGTGGGTTTCAAGTGTTTTTCTCCAGTTTAAAAAGTAGATTTCGAGTCGATGTCAATTGGAATGGGTTTGATTAGATTGCGATTTCAAATGAGTTATGCATCGGTTTTATTTAGATTTCAGTTGCTCTCAATTTGATTTTCGTTGAGTTTCTTACGATTCTGTTGCGATTTTTCATCAGGCTTAATCGTTGTTTATTCAGTTTACCGGTTCCTATTAGATATACAGCCTAATGTTCGGGTCGCACGATAAATCCTCCCCACTAAGAAATATGGTGCGGAGTGTATATATACATATACACATTAGGAGGGAGACGTTTAACATCAGGGAGATAGGATAAGTCTTTGTTTGTGGATGTAAATATGAGAGTCGCTGCATCCAAGAACTCAATGCAGTTGTTGCTGCTCACTTCGCTTTTTGTCTCTGTTTGTAGGAGTCAGAAAATCCTGAGGCCATTTAATCAAACAAGCCTGTAGATGCCGCGGAGTACCTTACTGGCCGCTAGCCGTCGAATCCTTTTCGAGCTGTGATTTCTCGAACATCGCATCACCGGAAGGTATGTCCTCAGTCACGTGAGCTCCCTGCAAACGGCCAAGGAAGTGACAATCCGCACCTATGTACAGTCCCAGACAGCTACTCCCCACTTCTTCGTGCACGTGTTTCGGGGAACATCTACGGGCCCCCCAACTGCCAGTGGATTGAAGTGAACCTCAAAGGGAGGCCTCGACGCTACAACCCTGAACCCTATAAGCATAGGTGCACCCTAAACCCAAAGCTCTGATTGAGGTGCAAGAGCGCAGACGTTGACGTCTCAGTTGGGGCCGTATGAGGAGGCTGCTGGCGCTTCCCGCATCAAAGTCCGGCGCTTTTTTGCTTACTACAAGCCTAAGTTCAAAGTTCACAGTACATGCCAAACTAGCTATTTCAAAACCTGCAGTGCAGCGCAGTGACCTTGTTTGCAACAGGCTCTTTACTACACGTTTGCTGGCTTGTTTTTGGCGTGGAACGGCATCCTGGGGATGTCACTGCCCACCATTCATTGCACCCGTCCGCCACATATATTTAGTTTTTGCAGTTATAACGTTATAGCCAAACACCTTGAACCTTAAGCCATGAAGCCTTCTTTCGCGCCGCCCTCATCCCTAAATCTTGAATGCTGAACACTAGTAAGGCTGGGAGGGAAGGGTGAACAGGTGCTTTCCTTCTAGAGCCTCTGAGCGCCTTCCAACCAAGTAAAACGAAACTCCACAGTCAAGGGGGATTGAGCGGTCTGATGTCGTCATCAGGATTACATGATGTGGAGCACGCCCCTTGGCACTTGCCGTCCACCCCATGCTTGTTGGAGGTTCATGTGTAATCTGTTGGGTCAATGCAGGCGAGTGTGCTCAAATAGTGTTTTAGCCATGACTCCTATTCTGGCTCTTACTCATGCTTGCCCATGATTTTGACACCAGTCCAAAGCTGCTTCATACTAATATTACTAGTACTGTTATTTTGTTTGGTATTGCTTTTTCCATGATGATTACTATTCTTACTACTAGCAATATCATTTTAGTATTCTTGGATTCGCCAGAAAAGTTCTGACACAGCAACTACATCTTTCTGAGACATACGCATGAACCTCCAAGTAGATGGTTTTCGCGGTGCGACGCCCCAGCCCTGCCGCAACGACTCCTACACACCGCGAAAGTGCATGACTTCTCTGCGTATAGGGTTTCTGGGTGTCAGGTTCGGATGAGGTTAGTATCGGCAAGCTTTTCAATTCAGGTGCTACACTCAGACTTCATACGCATAACGGCAAGTATACATGCTGAGGGTGTGGAGTTTGTTGGGGCTTGTCCTTCTTGCTCAACTATTGATTGTTTTAATCTGCTTTGACTCGCATGCCGCGACAATGCTGGAGATTTAGATCAAAAAGCCAGCGCTCGGCGGTTCAAGTGAAGACACATGGAAGCTTCTCGGAATAGGGGGTAAACTTTGGCCTGAGGGGCCCCAGGGATACAAGGAGACTACGCAGGGATTGTAGGGCTCTTCCTTTTCCCTGAGTCATGTTGAGAAGCCCACGTGTTGATTTAGCATGTACAGAGTCAAGCTATGATAGGTCATGTAGTCTTTCGATCTTGTCAGTCATGTTGCCCTGTTCATGACGTATGACTTGCGGATATGTTACTCTTAAAGCTTGCAGAAGCTCAAGGGTTCAGAAGTCTCAAAACGAGTGCTTCTGTCCCATTGGCGATATCTGTGGATCCTGGTTGTTGTTCCCTTTATGTCTCTTGGGTTCCACGAAGGCTGTCTGAAAATTCCAAGAATAGCTGGAGCATGAAAGCGGCCTGCAACCATGCACGCGCTTCATGCTATGGGAGGAAGCGATGACATGATATAGGGGTCACCTCCCAGGTAAGACCCAACACCCTAAACCCTAAATTAGCAGTTTCCATTTTCTTTCCCAGTATACCCATATATAAACATATAATGTATACATATGTATATATACATATGTGTATACCTCTATATATATATATACATACACAACGCCCTATATAACACGTCAGATTGTCAGGTGGACTATGTACTGGGGGGCCAGCAGCTTGGTACATCCAAGAGTCTTCACTTTGGGCCTCCCAGCTGAGGAGTTCCTTAGGGCATTCAAGAGTTATAGTCCTTCTTAAGTGGCTAGAATATAAGGTATATGGGGATCTTATTAAAATATACCCAAAGCCATATTCTATCTACCTAAGAAGGACTATAACTTACAAAACCTCATAAGAATTAATGGTCTGTTTTTTATTGCAAGAAGACGTAGATCGGAAGTGGACCAGAACTGTATACCGAGCCCTCATTTTTACACCCCGAACCTGCCGACCTAGACCCTAGAACAAAGGATTCATAGCCAGGGCTCAGAATTTGGGAGGCCAAAGGTTAATTACGAGCTACTCGAACTGTGGTAAAAGGAAAATCAAATGGCCCATTCAAGTGAAATTGGTCCCCATAGGGATACATGGGGCTGCCCCCGCGCTCCAGGTACCGTCCCCGAAGCTAGCATGAAGCTTGAAATGGGGTAGGATGCCATCTTTGGCGAAGCCCATGGATGTAAAGACCGCAAAGCTGGCCTTCGATGACCTACGCTAACTTACAACTCGAGCGCTCTTCCGCTTTGGCCTTAGGGTCATGGGCTTTGGCTATTGCAGGGTTGAGTGTGGGGCAGCCTGATTGATGGTGAGGTGGAATTACTTTGAGGATGATGTTGTTGATGGAGAGATTCTTGTCCCCAGTCAGAGACCACCACCTTGCAAAGGCTACTTCGGGCTTCAGATCTTTAAGGTTCCGGGCTTCATCAGCGGCTCGAGGGTTTTGGGTTCTCGAAGAAACTCGGTATTCTGACGTGCGCTGTAGAGGCATGCTTTAGCTTGCATCCAGCTTAGCAGGGAATTGCTGAACGAATCCCGTGTTGAATTCGTCCCAAAGGCCCGCAACCCTGCATCCCTCAACCCAAGATCATCCCCTACACCGAACAAAGATAGAACCCAACGTCGGCACCGATTACAAAGGTAGCAGTCGGTGTCTTGGGTTGAGGGCGTGCAGGGCTCCTTTCAACGGTTCCATGTCAGTCTGGGAGGAGAGTTCTAGCCGCCTTTCTTAACTGCTGGTTTGGGGCGGAGGCTTTAGGACGGAGCGTATTGCAAGCCTCTGTCCCGTGCTATTTCCGTCTTGACCGGACCTTTGCACACGCCGGCCAGCCTTAATCCTAGGCCCCAAATCGCAATGCTCAAGCTCCAAGCCCTACACACCCTTACCCCCTCAACTGAACAAAGCCCGAAGCGCTTAGGAAACCAGGATAAACCTTAAAGCCTCAAGGTATGACTATCTGCAGATCACTAGTCCGAATGGTCCCATTGCCTATCCGGCAGGTTTCGTATGGACGCTTGGTGGGATTTGAGGTAGGGCTTCGTAGGGCTCTGGGTTTTGGTCAGCGTATCTTGCGTCAATGTATCTTGTGTCACTCGTGATTGTTGCAGCGCGTAAATGGGGTGTGGTCCTGGAAATTGACATGCTGATTCCTTAAGGATTTAGGAGGACTCAACGTTGGAAGTCACGGGGGCTAGTCTTGGGAGGCTGCATAGGATTTGGAGTGGTCAGAGTGTGGGACTGGGAAGATGGAAACTTGAACTGTTGAGAACTTGTCCTCTTGCAATCCTGATATCCTCATGCTATACATGAAAATATCGCTCTTCGACTCCTTTTCACTTGGGCCCCACCCTTTCAGGCACGTCAAGTGCAACTCGCATCAGCTGCTGTCAATGTTATGCTTACCACAGGAAGATTAATGCTGGACATGGGGTGAGCGGTGAGCCGTATAGCCATTTTAGCAATTTAGATACAGTTTAGAATGTTTCCCATTAAACGCTCGATGTCAACAGGGTAGACAGGATCTTCTCAAGCACATAGTGGCTGACGCCAGGGGAGGGCAACGCCAGAGGGCAAATTGCATGCAGCTTGAGCTTTGTGAAGGCCCACTCCAGAGTCGTGCCCCACACGCCGCGCGTGCTTCAAGTCAGCTTCCGCGCGGTGCACGCGCGGCGCGTCCCATCAGGATGCCTGGCCGAGCACAGGCAAGCAGACTAAAGGAGTTTAAAATGGAGAAATGGACCAATGATGCTAGCGAGCTTGGTCCTCTTTTCCATCAGCATCATTGGTGGTCCATCTCAGTACGGGCCTTGGGGCTAGTGAAAGCGGTCCCTGCTCACTGCTCATGATGCTTTTCTTGGACTCCACAGGACCCTGGGTACCTGCGCGTCGGGTGTTTGCGATGTTGCTGGAACTACATTCGGGTTATATTGGGATAATGGAAAATAAAATGGAAGCTACTTTAGTACAATAAGGTTAATATATGTATATATATATGTGTTGCAACAAAGGACCTCATCTTCGGAGGCCCTGAGGACTGTAGAAAACATTCTTCGTCTCCGAATTCCTCAGACCATCCAACACCCCCCCCCCCTCCCCCCAATATCGGCAGATATTGTCCTTTAGGAGGACTTTCCCAGAGTACCCTTGCGGTCTTTTTTTAGAAGCTTGAGGATCCAGCGGCACGCCAATTTTCATCATCTCAAGATCAGTCTGTCATAGCCCGTCAAGGAGTTAAGTGTACTTTCGCATGCCAGAGTCGTGCCACCGTTTTTGAGAAGCTTCGGTGCTGTTTGTTGGGGATCGCTGAGGCTTTATGCCGCGCTACGATGGGCCAAGCTGAGCATTCTGCAAGTCCAGGCTTCCTTGGGCTAATTAATTCTGTTTGCCGGACACGTTTTTGCGAGTTACATGCCATAAATGACAGAGGACGCAAGCATGGGCCCACGACTCCACCCAACGCTCAGCCTAAGACTTGACCCTTCGCAATCTCATACCCAGACCTAACTGGCAGTTTCTCAAAGTCGGTCTGCCCCTAAATTCTTGTAGAGGAGTATAGTTCCCGCCACCGCACAAGTGGGCCAACGGTTGTGAGACTCCCAAACCAATGGAGAGACCCTGGCAGGTTCTGTTTGGTGCTTTATACATGGCCATGATGGCAGTGCTTCACCAGAGCCACGGCAGAGTGCTAAAGGCATGTGACACGGCATGTGAGCTACTATCCGGCCCACAGGGTCACCATAAGCAACCTGTGGACTCAAAACCAGATGTCCCTTTGTTGTCAAAGCCATGGGGGAGCAAATCCAACAGCTGGACTACCTCTGGAACCTTTGTAAATGTTTGCGGTCAGGAAGGCGAAGTTCAATCTTGATATCGTCTCTATTCTGTTCCTTGAAGTATGGATTCGTCTCGCATCGCCCAACATTTTTGATGAACATGACCGTCAAGTCTACATATAGAAGTCGTTAAAACACCAGCACTAAACCTCTACACCCCATGCAGCGCTCGGGCTGCTTCATAGTGCTAACACATGGCAGCCCTGGGGCCTGAAAGAGAGCACTTAAGCCTCAAGCCCAAACACTTCCCAGCGTGGCATACCCTGCGTCTTTGTGTCCGATGAACCTTTGATACTGTGACTTACATGTCGGCTCTGAACTCTTAACCTCCGAAAGCTAAAACGCCCTCAACCATGTGGCTCTACATTCCTGCTAGAAGAGGCCAGCCTTGCAAGCTTCCCTGGTTCAGTTTTCCTGTAGACTTATTATTGCCATAGGTAATTGGATGGTATGATCTTACGATGGTGGGCCTACAGTATCCGTACCGGTTTGGGGCTTGATGATTGCCACCCCACGCCCACCAGGGCCATAGCACGCTGCTTGCTCACCGTATAAAAATTACCTGAAAGCCAGTTACTGAGGCTGACCTCGCATCATACGACCTATGATACTCAACGGCCTCTGGGGGCCCAATATGAGATCCTTCGCCCAACATCGTCCCACACTATTCTGCAACAAGCAACTTGCAAAGGGCTTCAGGCAGCATGAGCATGTTGGCTTCCATCGCGCTGTCCCTGTCTTTTCTATCCCCAAACTCTTAAACCTGAAGCGTCAAAACCTGAAGCCCAGGACTCTAGACCGTACACGTCTATGGAGAATTCCACTAGAGCTCCAACTTGCTGCAGCGATCCACCTTTATACATTGGACGAGATACGGGCATTGCACGGAGGTATTATGTAGGGTAGAGTGAAGAGATCACTAGTGTGCATACGTTCTAGCTGCAGGAGTGTAACCTATAACTCACTCGGTGCCCTGGACCCAAAACCGTTTAGGGCACTATAAACCTTAAGTCCCCAAATCCCTCCACATCCTAAGCCTCAAGCCGTGGAGTACCTTAGCTCAAAGGATCTACCGCCGGGCGGGCGCGCCGCTCTGGGTTTTGGGTCTCTGCCTGCTGTCAAAGCGTGTCCACTCAGCAGACTTGGCCGAAATCATGGTTGCCGTCGGGCTGGAGGGTACACAGGCTCCAGGTTTTGGGTTGGCTCAACGGGCTTGGGGGCTTACACTTGTTCCTGAGCTAAAGGGTCTCGGCATTAAGGCTTGAGAGCGGTGGCTTCCAAATTCGAGATGGATTATCGCCGTTCAGGCTTTTTTCCGGGTGCTGCGCATACAAGTATCCAAGGCCATACGTTCCCTCAACAATTCCTGAAAGCTTTTGCGCGTAAGGTTGATGTGCAGTCTCCACCTTCACAAGCCTTGCCTACCCTCAGCCTAGCAATCTAGTAAATAAAATGCTCCATCCGACATGCTGGAACTCAGCGACCTTGCCTGTGTGGTGATTTTGTATTTGCAAAGCTATGACACAGCAATCTCCCAGGTGTTTGTGCTACGGCTCTTCAACGACGCTGTGGCTCAATTCTTCTGCTATGCCTCGCTGCTGCTGTATCTGCAAGGCAGTGGCGTTTCCCGGAGTGAGTCTACAACTATGGAACTCAAACCAGCAGGTCAAGGCGCCATCCCACAATATATTCAAGGACTTGTTGAGAGCCCAGGGTCCCTACAGTTTAGCTCCATTTTTACCCTTAGCAATCGGACGACCAACCCAAGCCCCGAACGCTGAAGCCCTGCAACACCTTGAGACCTAAAGCGTACCCGGCAGGACGGCACATGCTATCGTCACTGAGCTACTCTCTAGCTGCAGCAAGTCTGCATGATTGGTGTGCCTTGTGCGTCTGCGTGTTTTCAAGTCTTTTCAAGGTTTGTGGTGTGGCATGTTTATTCAGGACGCCTCCCAGACGAGAGGTCCCTTGCCCCGATAGAGAGACAGGCAAAAGTACCCAGAGCATGGTATCTGCACCCAACACGCTGAGCCCTCAACCAGAACCCTCCTTACCCCCAATCCCTACATGCTTCGCGCACTTCCTTCAGGTAAGCGTCAAGATGCAACCACTCCTCCTTTGTCCGGTAGCTGCTGGGCTGCCAAACCTACTTTGAAATCCCAAAACTCTCTAAGCTTCTCATTTCTAGGGGATGCCTTTTATAGGTCCTGTGGTCAGGCTTTGGGATTCCAGGTGTGCGCGTGCGGTTGGCCCTGCGCCCGCAAAACCCAATGTCCTAAACACTCAGTCGCCGCCCTGCGTCACACCACCTTATCAAGAGCTTGTTTTAGCATAAGGGTTTTTAGCTTTCATATGTCAGAGGCTTGCGCGGAAGGCTTCCAAAACAAACGATGCACATGACCCAGCCAATCCTATCCCAAAGATGGTGTGGTTGAGAGGTCGTGTTTGTTTGGCTCTTGTTTGCCCTGAACCGTATGCATTTTACTACACACGTGTATATACATATAATATATGTGTGTGTGTATATGGCACATATATATATATATATGCAGAATATGATATGTACTTACACGCACACATGCATGTCCGGGCACCAGCACCACCGAAGCCACCACCTCCACCCCCACAACTACAACAAAGGTTGAACGCGGTTTTCAGTTTGCACTCCATTGTTGGGTCTCCAAGCATTGCATAAACTCTCTAGAAGTCTGACTACCTACCTATCCACCAACCATGCGTGCGAATGTTTACATGCTACTTCCAAGAACTGGTCCTCAGTAAGCCTTAACTGTCGCACCCAAAGCAATAAGGTGGGCCTTTGCCTGGTTACCAGTGGTGGTTGGTCTCGCGCGTTGCTCTGCAGCTCGCCAAGCCAAAGTATGGTCGAATCCTTTCATGTCTTTAGATTTGGATAGTCTAAACTCCTAGTATCCCCCTTAATAACCCCTAGAATACTCCCCTGTATAACCCCTTTAAGGACTTTAGTCTACGGCTCATATACAAATTGCCTCCTTGGGAACATGAATTTCAGCAAGCGTCCATGCAGGACGAAAGGGGGATATGTCAAATTCATCTCTGTAAGTAATACCTGTACCATTTTCAAGGGGACCCTTTACAGACTAGATGCTGCCGTCGGCCAAAATATATTCCGAGGATTTGTGAAGGTTCGATTTTTGAGAGACTTCCATGCATTGGTTGGATGCCTCTGGACAGTGAGGCACAGGAACCCACAGGGTGTAGGCAGAAAATGTAAGGCAAGATGGGTTGGAGTTTTCTGGTGATGAACTGAGGATTCGGGCAGATCAAATTTTGCCGTTCAGCCTCATGTCTCAGGGCCTTGTCTTTGAGGCCTGAACATTGTTTATTTATTTACTTTAGCAGAGTTAACCCCTCCCACCCCTCGTCCCACCCCTCCTAATGATAAAACCTCTTAATGTAAAACTCGCAGGCTTTACTACAAGTATTCCCGTTATATGTACGTGCCCACATATACCTATATGAACTCATACAGTGCCCGAACGCAAGGGAGTGATTTAGAGGAGGGCATGACAAACGCCAAAGCACAACCGAGGCATTGGCTTGATGGTGGCGCTTCAGCTCTCGCTCGCAGCGCCCTTTCTCTACGTCGGTCGCACAGATTCGTTGCTGGATGTTTCGACCCTGGCTCCGGCTATCTAAATCAGGATTGCTGGTATGTATCATAGGAAGGTGGATCTAGAATCATAGGCCCTCAGCAGGGGAAGCTGAAGCTGTAGGGTTCACAAGGCCCACTGCAACAAATGCGTTCTGTGATTGAGGCTTCCTCTTTGAGGTGTGCAAGATTGCTAGATTTGGATTGTTGAGGTTGTTTTGGTGGTATGAGGTTTCTTTGGATGAATTTTATTCCCCGACCACACAGTAGAGATAACGACATGTGCGGCGCAGCGCCTCCATGTAAAGAGTACACGGCTTGTTCTAGGCTATGTGTATGCCTGAATAATGGGACGATTTTTGCCAGCTTGGGGTTTGGGTTTTCGGTTGGAAACCGATGGAGGGATTCAGGGCACCTAAGGTAGTAAGGTTCAGTCTGCACAGTCTCATGGAGCGGGCTCAAATAAGCACCCCCCAAAACCATTATCTAAGCCTCATTTATTTCAGCCTCATTTCGCAGTAGTAAAGAGAGGGCGTACAGCTCTCCATACTGCATGAGATAGATTGGCAGAACTGGATGTGCTCCCAGCACAAGGTACAAGTGCTCTGTCAGTCTGGGCAGGAGTGGGATTTTCTCAACAAAGCCTCATCATCTGAAGGCATCTCCTTCTATGCCGAGCGCTGCCAGTACCCTTTAAAGCCGTCATCACGTCTGTTGGATCCACATCCCAGGTTTGATCCGATGTCCCAATTATCAGTCATGACATGTCATGACCGCTTTAGATAGAGGAACTCTCGGACAAAACTGTGATCTCGAAAAAAGGAAAACTTGGAAGATGTTAAGTTGAAAGCCCTGGACCCTGCACTCTACATACATCCAGAATTACATCTTAACTACGCAAGGAATATGCCACTTCCCCCAAAATCCATAACTTAAATGAGGATTCATTTCTATCTCAACCAGGGCCCTTGTGGCTCATGCGCAGTATGCTGCGGGCTTGTAGGTTGTCTATTGTTCGGCCATTTGCTTCGGGCTTCTCATATGGCTCGCTGGTTCTCCATCAGCATGCTTGACTTGTTGCTCAGCTGGCTGAAAAGCGCACTGTGGGTTTGCGGGGACCGCATGGGGGGAGGACCCGCATAACCCCTCAGCACAAAATCCTGAAGTAGATGTGACTCCATGCTTCACAAATTCCTGCCAACTCTTGCAAGCCCCTCCTGCAACAACGACTGTTATGTTTCAGGCTTGAGGCACGAAGCTTAAACAACAATTCAAATCCCAGCCCCTAACCCTAGACCCTGAACCCAAACGCTAAGCCATGTGACCCCTCGTCTGCTTGGGTAAAGCTTGGCTTCAGGCCAACCCGTTGGCATATCTGAGAAGATCATTTGGAGGCTGGGGTGTCTTGAAAGGAGGTTTCTGGTACACCAAGATGGCAAGCAAGAATAGAATTAAGTCTTGCTCTTGGGTTCTTGTTACAACCGGTGCCATGTTGCCTGGTTTACCCCAACCACTTCGCTATGTTCTACCGTTAGAGTGCACGATCAAACCTCTGAACTTGTTTTTGACAATCTGTCACATGTGCGGGAAGGATTGCGCAAGAACAGTTCTCGATTTAATTCTCATGTTGCCAGCACACTACTACATACAAGCGCCCCCCCCCCCATGGCTACTGTGACTCAAGTAGTACCGCCGAACCCCCCTAAACCCTACGCCCCCAAGCCTTCAGTCCCAATCCCATGCCTTGGTGATATTTGGTTCGGTCTGGGGGCATACTTCTGGGCTTTTTTGTATGGGTCTCCTCACAACCAGAATACGAAATAGCGTGCGAACTGATTCTACAAATTCATCGTGTCCTTGAACACCGCTTCTGTTGAAACGCATCCTAGACTCTAGGCCTTAAGCTTGCAGAAATAGTGAGGGCCTGCAGGGTTCTCAGTCCAGAAGAAGTACCCCTGACAGGGCCTGGCGACCTTCAGTGACTTGGACATTGTCACGGTACCATAAGGCTGACGGATTACGGCTTAGGGGAGGTTTTGCAGGGAAGAGCTGCTGCACGTGACGTTGATCATTCGGGAGGATTTGGGGTGACTTTGAGGATACAAGAGAGGAAGCCTTCTATGGGCTAGCAAGCCTAGACTTTCAACGCCTGTACTGTAGGCCTAATCATTGGCGCGGCCGCATGAACTTTACATCCGCTGGCCAATGTCCCGTTCTGATGTCTTGGCCTTCTGTATCGCGGAAGTCCTCGCAGCCTGCTCTTCCAGCCCACTGCCTTTGCATCTATTTCTGCTTTAGATAGAAGTTCTGCAAAGCACTGGATTCTACCATCTTCCGCGCTTCAGAAACAGTTTTAAGGGCTCTTGACTGCTGTGCGTTGAAACTCTCACGTGTTTCGCTCCGATCATTTTTTCAAGTTGAAGAGATAGCAGGTTGCCTGGATCCAGTCCTGTAAAGCCCTAAGCCTTCATCCCTGAGCTCCATAGGCTAACCTGGTCAACGTGGTTCACCCAACCCTGCTGGAATGCTTGTGAAGTCTCTTGTGACCCCGGCAAGCTTTCGTACAAGCAGTGGCTGTTTAAATTCACATGGATAGCAGATGTGAACCTAGGTGCTGAAGGAGTGGATGCTTAGGGTTCAGAGATCGACCAGGGCCCCGCTGTGTCGTACATATGCTAGGTGCCTGACAGACCGCTGCAGGCATGGTTAACAATGACCTAGAATGAGTCCAAACAGCCCAGCGTGACTGTTCACAGTCAATCCTAAAGCCGCAGACCCTACTTTCCAAACATGAAGGCTCTAAATCCTAAGGCCCTGAGGCTCAACCCTCGAAAGCGTAAATCCCCAAATCCAACAGACCTGAACCCGAAACACCTTTACCCCTGAACACTCAAGCCCAAGACACTAAACGCTTGAATCCGGATCAAATGAAATCTAAGCCCTTCAGCTCCAAAACTACACCCCTAACTCGCCTAGGCATGCCTGGTCAGTAAACTGGCGTTTCCTCCCCGAGGCCACAGCCGTTCTGTTCGCGATCCAGGGTGGTGGATATGGGGTTTTGGCCGATCGTATTTGAGATCTGGGTTAGAGTCATTGCAGGTATGGTTTCAACGATCTGTCACACGTTTTAGGTACTTTGGTTCTAGGCAAGGTGCACTTGGGCATCCGCATAAGGCCACCATGTGGAAGCGAATTTCAGAGATCAACACCTGGGGCCTCAAGGACAGCAGCCTCTCGTTTGCAGCAGCCTCAGCAACGACGAAGTAGACACATGGGAGTGCCATCATTTGCATGTCGTGCGTCTTTTTGGGTACAGGGCGAAGTGAAAAGATGGCCTTCTGAGTCTGTATGGTTGATTTTGCCGCAGCGCAGCTTTTGCTCAATCAAAGCGGAAGGAACTGATTTAATCACGCCTCTGACAGGATTGTAGAGTTGGCAAGACACAGGCTACGCTCGGCTGAACTCAAACCTACAGCCTGACCAAGCGACTCTCTGAAAGACAAAAAGCCAGAGAGTGGTGAATGCAGAAAGCATTTTTCCCCAAACAGTCTGCCTGGGGTCTTCCGGGAGAGAGTTTGAAATCCGTCTATGTCTCAGAATAGAGATAGAGGTAGGTCCCTTGTATGCAAATCGGAAAACATGTGGCAATCATTGCCCAGAATCCGAAATGAAAAACACAACCTTGAGAAACTGCCGCATGATTTTTCGAGCACACCGTTTTTGGAGCCTCACCATCGCGCAATGGCGGAGGATCCAAGCACACGCTTGCGTGCGGATGGTCGTGGCCTGACAGAGGCCCCTGGAGCGCCTTGAACAGGTCCTGGGGCTTACAATTTTGGGTCTACGGCTTAGGGTTTGTCACCCGTAAAGGGTGTTCTGATTTCAGCCGCCAAGTGCTACACTTTTGATAAACTGCTGTTGCAGGGGCTTTGGAGTGTACAGTAGGCCTGCAGGGTTAGGTTTACATGCGTGCAAGCCCGTGTCAGAAGAGTTGTCTGTTGCAGCCCAAATGATGAAGAATACTATCACCTGTAGAATTACCCTGAACCCTAAGCAATATGTTCAATACAACCTACACCAAAGCTCTGATCTAAATTATCTCAGAGAAGTCAAAAAGCAGGTTCTGCGTTGAGGGTTCGAAGACCCCAGAAGAGAGGAAATGCCCTCCTGAAGTCAGTACAAGTACCTGTAAACTTCTCGGAGCTGTAGGGAGCTCATGGTTTTCAAGTCAGTGGTTCTGTGAAGCCTTGGATACTGAGAGTCTTCGGCCCCGCGCCCCTTGAGCCCTCAACCACAAACCTTGCACGCTGGATCCGAAGCTCCAAACCCGATGCTTGAAGCTCTACAATATCAGCGCTGGACGCCAAGCTGTAATCTGCAAATTGAGAGTGTGTTGCTATGGACCTAGGTACTGTGTTGTGGCCACCGCCGATGCAGCTGCAAGCAGTTTCTAGGTGGCATAGCAACCCGCAAGAATCCTTTCTGAGCATTGTAGGACCACACAAAGGGGTGGTATGGGAAGTTGTCAAAATCTGTGGAGCACAGATTCACAAGAGTAAGGTGGCCATAAATGTGCGGGTATGAGCTCATATGAGCTCTGTAGTTTCATGCATCCGCCGAGGCTGCATAGAATATGTTTCCTCACCACACTGAGAAAGGACATTTTCATGCAATACATTTTGGTTTTGGGAGAGCCCTCTTGCCAACCCACATGCGACGTCGATGTATTGAAAGTGTGATTTCGTCCTGTCTGAACAGTTTCCTGGATGCCTGTTTCCAAAGCTGGGGCCAATCGTACAAACAACCTTTCCCAAGAATTTCCTGGTAGAGAGGGATAGCAGAAAGAGCAGAATAGAGATTACGGCCATTCTTCAGGCTTCCAAATACATTCATATAATTTAAAACTTAAGAAGTTACCTGTTCTAATCAAAGAAAGCTCCACAAGAGTTTCTGGGATGTTGAGCAACGCTTCCTGAACGAGAGTTTCCGGGACGTTCACCAGTGTGATATTTACAGGGATTTTGAGTTGAGTTAGGCATTACTCACTTACTTGTAAATGGCAGCTCTTCTAGACGTTGATTGATGCGTCTTTAGTAGATCATAGATAGGTGTGTGGAGCGATTGCAAGTTTGAGCTTCTCACCATGCTACCAAATGACTTGTAAACAATTGGCACATTCCCTCCAAGCAACCCTAAACCTCGGACATGAGCGAACTGCGGGAAAGTCTGGGGCGTTTCGCGATTGGATTGGGGTTGCGTGTGCTTGGTCCCAGCTCATAGACATGGATGAAATAGGGTTAAGTCGGGTTAAGGTATGTTGACCCAATACTGGAGCAAAAACATGGGAAAAGGAGCAGAGATTAACATGAAATCTACTGCTCAGGGCTCAGGGTTGCGGGGTATTCCCCCTAGTAAGATCAAATAGAGAAGTCCACGGAACATGAAATAGAAACTTGGATTATGCCATGCTTCATTGGCTCTGATGAAAGTTAAGCTGCTGGGAGCATTGCCGTGTGGTTGCTTTTGTTTGCCTTCTGGTCATGGCTCTCATTGATCTCTGACCACAAACGTGGCATAGCTTTGTTGTTTCCAATGCGATGCCCCTCAACATAAAAGCCCGTACAGCAGATTTCTGGAGAATCCTGAACCCCAGATACGAAATCCTGACATCCCAAACCTTACCTGAAGATCCAGTTGACTGGAACCAACAGCTTCATATTAATAAAATGCTGCAGCTGGTTATCAGAAGCACAGCCTGCTAGGATCTTGAGCCAAGCCGTAACCCGAGGCTTTGCCTTACCACAGCGGGCTGCGTGACACTCCTGGCCGGCTGCGTGGCCATCTTCTTTTCATGGCCGGCTTCCAGCAAGCCTGCTCCGCCAGCTCCATGGCTCGACATTAGGGTCTTGGGTTTCCGGACCAGGTTTTCTAGGGAGTTTAGGGTTGTGAAGGTTTAGAGTAGGGTTAGGGGCTTAGGGTTTGTAAATCAGGGCTTTCAAGCTTGCAGCTGCGTGTGCTAAGCTGCACGTCATCCAACTTTTCATCCGCAGCCCACTGCTGCAAGTGGTAGCTTCCCTAAATAGGAGGAAGCCAATGTTGACCCCAAAATACTACAGTCATAGGTTATAGCCCCCCTTAAGTAGATAGAATATGGCTTTGGGTATGTTTTAATTAGATATGAGATACCCCATATACCCCATATTCTATCTACTTAAGGGGGACTATAACCCTAAAATTTGGGAAGCCCCCAAGTGCGAAGCTTGTCTTGCCACCCCCCAAGTGGACATGGAACCTATTTCTGAGGCATGAGTGAGGTTTGGGGCTTACGCTGACACTCCCCCGATAGGAAGATGGGAGCCCATATGGTAGTTTCCCGAAAATCAGGGGTCCCTTTTTGGGGTTGACTATAAAAAGGGCTATAGCGCTTTCAGGTCTATATTGTGAGCCACTATTTAGGGAAACTGCCATATAGGTTTCTTCCAAAGGGTCAGACGTCGTTGATTGTATGGATCCTTGCTAGGGTTCAGGTTAGTTTGGGGGAGGGTTGCTGAATCTTGGGAAGGATTGTCATGATGGTGATATCTGGTCATTCCGATACTGATGGTGCTTGTGGACATGTTTGAGCACATGCCATATTCTGCATAGTAATTTGCTTGCCTAAGGGTTTCGAAGGGTGGGTCTTTGCAGTTACTTAGCGTAGACTCCACTATATTCCTTGCAAAAAAAGGGCATGTCCACTGCCTACATACAGCACTAAATCGGTAAAAGCTCAAGTTCTGAATTGATAATGCGCGTTCCTGTGCTTCCTTTCTCCTAGAGACTACGCCGCAGTACCTATCTCTGTATTACATTTAGAACATTCTTTGCTTCGTCGTAATTATGCGGGAAAGAAGGGTGGGGCAGGGCACGTGCTTTGTTGGTTGGATGAGTAATTTAGCAGCATGTTACCTAATAGAGTTATGTCCATGCAAAGTACATGGAAAGTTTGGTATTGCAAAGGTATGGGGCTGACTTTTCACAGGTGAGCAGGGTCTGGAATTTTGGAAGCACGGCTCAGCATATGAAAGCCCTTCTACAAGCATGTGACGGCTGTAGGATTATGATTTTGCTGTGTTGGGCATGCCAAGTTTTCCGTGCCTAGACCCTGCATCTACTCTCTATATACCCTAAATAGGGACCATATACCCCTATATTTACGAGGATTGCCCGCCGCCGGAGACTGGCAGATTTAGCATCGAGCTGCTTCCAGTGGCCAGCAAGGCACACGCTGCGAAGGACAGTGACGATTGGGGTTGCACGAGGTTAGCCACTACCTGTAGATATAACTTCCTCTATGTGTAGGTTGTTGTTGTTTTTGTATAGGTTATACTTCTTAATTACTAAGTAGATATTACCCAGCTGCAGTGCAGGTACATTTTCAAGACATGGTTGTGTACCAGCTGCTGTGGTATCCTGTATCCTTGCCTGTGTTTAGGGGTAGAAGGTTCCTGTCAGGCCCAGTTGGCGTCCCAATAACTGGGCTGCTGTTAAGCAGGTATTGCAATCAGGATGCACTGCTATTTGCTATATACCCGTATTAGAAGCAATGTACTGTAAGTTCCTGAACAGCAACCCAGATGCAGCTCTGGTTGGGGCACATAACCACGCTAAGATCTACTCAGTTCAAGTGGGCGGCTGTGTCAGAATGAGGCATTTAAAGTCGGTGGGGTTCAAAGGTAGCCTAGACCCAATATCCTCTTTCTACAAAAGTCGTTGCCCTCGTTTTTGGCAAGGAATCAGCTTTAGAGCTTAGATGTATTTTGGGCACAGCAGTCTTAATGAACCGAAAGTGCAAACAGCTTGCAGGGAGCTGACCCAAACTGTAAGGGCCCTACTTGGTTTTGTGGTACATTATACTATTTATGAGTATATACAGGAATTTCAGGAAACATGTTGATTCTTTTTCCGCTGTCTAAAGAAGCCTAGAAGCAAGCAGGGAACCAGCCAACAGAGGACCAATACTGCTCGCTCGCTCAGCCGTGATTGGGCATGTTTTTGAGCACTACTGTGTGGCTTAATTCTTCTTGTGACGGTGCATAGCTGGTTGTTGTAGAATCATGGGATGTGTTGGGCGGCCCAGTTTTGAAACGGTAAGTTTCAGAGGAGTGTCTTGAATAGCGCCTCATAATGGATCTCTTTTATACACCAATTGAGGAGCTTGTTTTCAAAAATCGTGCTGGACGTCACGCGTGAGTGCAACACTTCCAGGCCTGTGGCGGAGCAGGACTTCACTTGATACGCCTCATGGGGTTGCACGAGGGTATCGGGATGGGGGCAGGATTGTGGTCCAAGACGGGCGACGTCAAAGAGAAGTCGGGGACTGTTTTTGAAAGACTCCTTTGCGGAACATCTTAGGTTCTCATGATGTGCGAAACCTGCAAATGTTGATTGTTCATTGCAAGTTCTTGTCAACGCCGCTCGACATTATATTTCCGGTTTGGGGTGGGCGACGCGCTTTAGACTTAAGATGTCCGTCCCTGTCGCGGACGGGCGTTATTGTACCCCGGCTAGGCCAGCTAGAGCCCGTGAAGACAAAAGGCGAAGTGGATTTTCTTGCAGGGCATGTGAAAGCTTCTTTCAGAACTGTGGCTCAGGTCAGGGATGAGAACCATGGGCTGGTGCCCGATGGTTCAGATGGGTCTTTCAGTAGTTGGAATTTCCAGACTGCACTGATCCCTTCCCTCCAAGTGGCGGATTGAGGGACTGGGTGATTGGGAAGAAGGGATGCCACTGTTCAAAGGCACTTCAACATCCCAATGATCTGAACAGTAAGCCTGAAGTTTGAGCAACCTACTTCAGCCCGAGCGCTTTGACCGTCCAGGACTGCTCCCTGCTATACCACACGGCATACATGTACCTGGATGCTGGTCATGAGGTTGATGTGAACCTCAACTTTTCTAGCAGAGAATCAAAGCCCGAGGCTCGATTTTCGAAATGGGTGCATGATGAAGGGGCCTGCGTGCAGGTACTGGGATGGCTTTCTGCTGGGGGTTCAGACAGACACAGCTCTATGGAAGCGACCTCTGCAGTCCCCACTCGTGCCTAGGACCCACTACAAAGGTATTCGAAACTCTAAACTGCCATTAGCCGCAGTATATCTTTACCTGCAACCATGTAGGTTAACTGTAATACCCTAAGCCCTAAACCCTAAGCCCTATACACCCTGAACTCAGATTACTGCTCCTCAGCTAAGCTGGAGGCAGGCCGCTGGGATTTCTTTCAAGTGGCCGCCATCCTTCACCAGAACGATTCTTTGGCTGTTCTTGAGTTAATTAATAGAAATCATGTAGTAGGAATACTACGAATAGTAATCATAGCAGTTTTAATGGTAATGATATTCATGATGATAATAACAACAATAATAGGAGTAATCCTAGTAATGGGACCCAAATCCTGCACCTTAGTTGGGAGTTCCTAAGTGCTAAACCCCGACCATGAGGCCTAATTTCGAGGCTTACTTGCTGTGATGGTCGCATATGGCTTTATGGACTTTAGCGACTCTGTGTATGGGGTGTTGAGTTTAGGTTTTTGATTCCAGGGTAGTTTTGGGATTTAGGGTCTAGTGGGATCAGAGACTCTGAGTTTGTGACGCAGCGCACAGAGACTGAGTGTTTGGAGGATGTCTGCTCCTTCGTACAGCCCCAGTGGAAAGAGGCTGCAGCTTCTCGATGTACATCTACTGCAGACTCGGAGGCCTTGCTTTTGATGGCTTTTTCCGCGATATCCTGATTCTCCTACCCTGTCTGCAATCTAGTACCATGCTGAACCACAGAAGACTCTTGCAGCATTGTGGACTGGATCTGCTATCCTGTTCCAAGGCCTTAGACCCAAAACCCCAAATCCTGGGGAAACAAGGCTGTGACGTTTGGGTTACGCGGTTGCAGCCCTGTAACAGATTTGCCTCATGGCCGTTTCAACGGCTACGTTCAGTTCAGAACCCGAGCCCGCTGCCAAAAAGACGTTGATCACATAGGGTTCAGGACGGCAGGCTTACGGGATTCGGGTTTAGGGTTTAAGGTGCATTCACGCAACCCCAAGGCCGGAGACACAAATGCAGCCGTGGTGGTTTTGTCCCGGTTTCCTTAGAACCCAGACAGGGGTACGGGTTTTTCAGTTGCGGGGGGGGATACGACTCAAGTTGTACTAGCTAGGGGAGCAGGTGGCTGAATTTAGGTAGTTCTTGAAGGGCCTACGCGGGAAGCATGAGAGGGATCCTCGCCTCCACTCCTAAATTCTCCACCTTCAGAGCTTCTTTCGAACGAGGATTGCGACGCGGCGCTGAAGCTGAGCAGCTTTGAGAGCGCGGATTGTTTGGAAGGCTGGGCGTTCAAGAGTTTTTGGCGTGTATAGGGATTTGAATGCTTCGAGTTTAGAGTGGAGGTCTTAGGGCGTAGGGGCTTTAAGGTGACATCTTGGGATTTAGGGATGAGGAGCATAGCTACCACGAACTACCAATATAACTCTGACGTGTATGTCATGTTGCTCACTGGTTGATGCATCATACCCTGCGTAAGCCTGTGCCTCTGTGATGATCACATTTCTGAAGTCTTCAGGTTAGTTGGCATGCCCTTGCTGCTGGTACTTTGTTTTTAGGTTCGGTAGTATATATCCGACCAACGAAGCCTGGTAGGCACAAGCCTGATCGGGCTTCTGCAATCTGCAAGACAGCCAGCATTTAAAAAGGCGCATGTGTCGTTGAGTTTGTCTTCGTTGTTTTAATTCATGATCACATGCCAGATGCCCCGAATTGATATGAAACAGGTTGTCATCTCTACAAGAAGGGTCCCTCTACAATTCTGGTACTGCGGGTGTAATTTGTCCAGACATACACACGCGGTGGAAGCGTGGGGAATCCAGACCAAACCCTGTCCAGGCAGCGCGTCAAATCCAAACTTTCAAGTCAGCATCGATCCACTCGGACGAAAACCAGCGCAAGCCACTTGGTTTGCACAGCACTGCACCTTTTTCCAGCATAGTATTGTCATTGCTGTTAGGGGTAAGTGTAGGTTTCTGTTTGTACAGACGCATCAAAAAGTTTTTATTTGTATAGAAATGCTAAAATGCCTTCATATGAGCCATAGTCTAAACTCCTTAAAGTGGGGTGATGTAGGGGCTTATATATAGGGGTTATGAAGTGGGATACTAAGAGTTAAGACTATGGCTCACATGAAGTCAGAGGAATAGGCTGCAGAGTGCCAAAGCCTTTTGATCTTCAGTCTTCCGGAGTAGGCTTGAAGTGTCTGCAGGTGCCTTCCCTTCGTAGGAACTTTCACGAGTACACCTACACCCCGGCTCTAAACCCATAATGTGTCCTTGTCATCCTAAGCCTCTAACCCTAGTTGTCAATGCCTGTGAGGCCTAGACCCCAAATTTTGCGACGAAAACAGGCCGCCACTCAGCTGTCGTGCTCACAGCACACCGCAGCCGCGGCAGCATCGCCGGTGCGGCAGGCACGGGGGGCTAAGGGGCCACACTTGTTCAAGGGCTTGAGGCGTAGGTCAAAGGCTCGGGTTCAATTTTTGCTGGATTGATATAGGCTGTAGTGAAGATGTAGGAGTTCTGGACAGGGGCTGTGCCGTAAGGTCTACAAGGTGGGGATTGTTGGTGTTCAGTGCTTGACATGTTCGACTGGTCACCTGTGGGGCAAAAAGTTCAGGGTTTGAAGGTCTGGAGCCGACGTCAATTCCCCTAGACGAGAACATGCAGGAGCCTCTGTGGTTCCTAGGATCCTCATGTAGGCATTATTTATTTGTATATTTGGAGCCATGAACAAACAACATTTCTAGCGTTGGAGCCCCTGGTGTTCAGCAGACCCCAAAATCCCAAATCCAAAGCCTGCGCCCCAAACATGCCACTTCAAACTGATTGAACGAACTTTGTCAGGTTCGCATCGCGGACACATATGCAAGTGCGCAGCTCGACCTTCATGTGAACCTTCTCGACGACATTCCAAAACTGCGGGGTTTGGAGAAATCCCCGCTTTGGGTTAAGTTTTTTAGGGTTCAAGGTCTAACAAAGTAAGAGGGAGATCTGAGAATTTCAGGGGAATTGGAACGATGCCTGCCGCTTGAGGACCCCTGGTCTATGTCAGGTGTTCGTTTGTATTTGGGGTGCTTTTGCTTTTGTCCGTTTCCTGGATTCGGACTTTGCACTGCCTAAAAGGCTACACCCCAACCTTGTAGATCTGGACTATCTAAAATACCGACTATCCCACTTTGTTTCCCAGCCGTTGTCGGGAGAGGTGGTGCAGCCTAAGAATTCGTGCAATGTCCTCCCGAGGCATATCTGAACCTTTGCAAATACATTCCGATTTTCACATTGCTTTCTGAGCCCCAGTAAGCAACCTGATGCCTGAAAACCTGTCCATTGATCCTATAACTTGGGCACTGCCCTCACTCATTAACAGTTGGATAGTTTAAAGTTGTATACTTATATTCTATAGCCCTTAATAAGACCCCAACGTAGAAACCGCCGATATCCATCCCTAGGATTCAGCCTTATTGTTTAGGCGAACCCATGGATCTCACATGATCCTTACCGACCATGTAAACGCAAAGAAAGTTCCTACCTAAATCCCAGACCCGACATTCCTACATCCGGTCCTATAACTCAAACTCTGAGCCCTCGGGGGGTCTTTCTCACACGAATCCCTCTAGAATCCCACGAAGGAAACTCCAGGGCCTCTGATGGCCCCCCTGAGGGTTCCTGTGCCCCAAAGCCTCAAATCCTAAATCCTAAACCCTGCAAACCCTGAACTGCTCAAGACCTCAAGCCCTAAGAAAACCTCCAGCGAACTAAGGAAGCCCGTGGGCTGCCAGAGACTGACTGTAGCTTCTGCCTGAAGCCACACAATTTAGGGGGTACCCTTTAGAGGGGTTGGGGTTATGTAGGGATGTTTTGGGTCCCTTGAAGGGCTATATAGAGGATGTCGAAGATCCAGGGAATATACAGTTGACCTGGACCCTGGCTGTCTAACTTTTTGCACGATATATCCTACAAAACTAGCCAACCACCTAAAATGAAGGGCCCAGTTACAGGTCAGGGTTAAGGGTTGAGCGCCTCAGGGTGTGGGGTTTGAAGTGTTGGGGATTTAGGAGTTGAGTGTCAGGGCTTGGGCTTTAGGTATCGAGGCTGAAGCTTTAGGCTGCCAAGATTCAGGATTATGGGATTAGGGACGTTTGTGGGTTCGGGAAGAAGGCGCCTAGGGTTCAAGCATGCATGCGAGGGTTCTATGGGGATGTGCATGGTGGAGATGTTCGGCCGCTGAAATTTCACGAGGACACAAGACATTTTACTAGGTAGGGTTTAGGAAAAGAGGGTTTAGGTCGTAGGAGTCTAGGCTGCTTGGACATTCTGAGCATGGAGACGCATGTGTCAGAGGCGAGCAGGGTACAAAAGAGAGCCACCTCTTTGATAATTCTGGCGTTCAGGGGGCAGGGTCAAGGAGTATGCAGCCTGTGGCACTCTACGGGGAGGGAATGAAATGGCGTAACCTTCTTAACAGGCCCATGTGAGCAACAGTCAATACTCGGTTGTAAATAATTTTGTATGCGGTGGACATGTCGAGCAATCACAGTTTGGGCGCAAAGCCCATGTAAAGCGAGACACCCCCAACTTGGTGTCCATTAGCTTATATACCGAGTTTTGACCGTAGCTCATGTAAGGAACTTCAACCAACCCTGAACCCTTAAACAAGGAGTTGGGGCACTTCTTTTATCAGGGGGAGGGGATTCGTGTTGTTGCGGGTGCAGGTCAAATTCTGCTTCACTGTATTTCTGGCTGACCCTTGAACAAAACAGTAAGCCCTGACACCACAAACCCCAGTCTCACTCTGTGATTGTTTAAGCTCCTGGACGCCAATGTGGGATAAGGGACCGATGCAGTCATGCAAGCCCAGATTTCTCAAGAACTGAAAACCACCGATGGAGGGCGGCCGCGAACCATTGAAAGCCTGCAGCTCGCCCAGTCAGCCTTGACATCAAGGAGCCAAAAAGTCTTCAATCCTTCTACGTACTCTAAGCAGAACAAAGCTTCTTGCTTACGTGCGTGGGTTGCTACTTCTTGGTGGCTACTGTTTGGAAACGCAGGAATGGATTCTAAACCATCCTCGGCCCCTGTAATCCTCAAGCTATCCCGTTTACCACTCCTCCTGATGACCCTCAGTGCCAAATCCTAAGCTCCTTACACGTTGAGTTAGAATTCAAGTCCCAAGCCTCACGCCCTCATATCAAGCCTGAACCCCTACATCCCAGTCACGAAGCTCTGTGCTCTAGACTTATATTACCAAGCCCGATCGCTAACGGTTAGTTTGAAGCCTTCCTATCCCAGGTTCACGCCCCCCTACGTACCGTATTTTTTCCCAGCACGAAGCCACAACCCGTGAGACTGCAGGCGGTTTTTTCCAGGAAGGAGCTCTCCCTGGGTTTGCTGCTTGCCCGGACCTCAGGGTTCGGGAGATGTCTTGGATATAGGGGCTCGCCAACAGCACTGGTTACTGCGCCATCCCAGCCTGAGAACCCCCACGAAAGCTGGGCTGGATATAGAATTTGTTCATCCCAAACTCCGTATCCTCCTCTCTTATGCTTCTTAAAGCGGCCGGCCTGTTGGGGCCCCAGATGATTGTGGGGTTTCCGTCGGCTAAGTGGTTTGACGGTTGTACACGTCAGCCAAGTAGGAAGTTCTGTGAAGTCCTTGTCTGCTTTCGTTGTTCATGATGGCTGTGGTACATGCAGTGAGTTTCCAAATTGGACGTGAGAAATATGGGGTGTACTTTCAGAAGTACGATCGGTAAGTTTTTCACCGTGGTTGCAAAGAGTTGTTGGTAAGCTGTTGCTCGTGGAGGGCTTTGGTGCACCCAGCGTATCGTGGCACTTCCTTGGAGTATGAAAGTGGGCGCTACGACTTACCACGCATTGCGGGCTTTGGTGCAAACTGGGGTATTGCAATGCTCGCTGTGTTACCTTATGGGCTGCCTTTGTGGAATTGCCACGGTTCTACGGTCTTGTTTGACGGGTCATCAGGTGTGGAGTCCAAGGGCTGAGGCGTGGCAGCTGCAGGGTGAGGGCTGAAGTTGAAAGCATGGCTTGGAGTTTGGGGCCTGGGGTTCAGGTGCTATGGAGCTCTTGCAAGGTAATGATTCGGCTCCTATTGCCACTCGAACACGGGCCCCGTAAGTTCTCGAGCAGTGACATGCACCACCATGAATTCTAAACCCCAAAGCCCAAAAGCGCGCTCCAGACCTCAGCAACAGGGTGGGGCTTCTGAAAGCAGGTCTTCCCCGAGGAACCCTGGGGATACCTTCGGAAGAGAAGTGGACTATAGGGATCCCTTTTACTGACTAGTTTGAGACACTAATTTCAACAACTGCGATTTCAGTCGATCTTTGCGTACTTGCTTGTGCATGCACGCAGGTCCACGTTCTCCTCCTGCTTTGGTTTGCGCAGGCAGGCATACCAACCGATTCACGGTAAGTGGGGGTTTGAGGTTCAAACCCCTTGGAAGCAACGATGTAGCGGTCTGTTTAGTTAGAAGGGGGGTTTGGCGTATATTGTACAGACACTGTAGCTACTGAAAAAAGAGCATCGGTAGCTTTGTTGTATATAGCTTTTACACGAGGTGCGCTCACATTGTGGGAGCATACAGCAGCTTATTGATTCAATCAACAGCTGCTGGTCATGGGAGGTTAGCTACTGGGGACTGCCCAATGCCCCTCAGCAAAGGAATCCTAGCCACACTGCACAAGGACTATCTACGGAGTGTGTGCCTTGCGAAGTGGTCATGCTAGTTCCGGGCCTGTGCCCTGTAAGCCTTGAGACTAACCCTAGTGGACAAAACTTGAAGCATCAGGGGCCTCCATTCGGCAGCAACAATTCCCAAATATCGCGAACATGCACCATTGGAGATGCCGGTGTCGAAAGGAACTACTGCCAATGCACCTACTACTCGTACCTCTGCAGATTGAGCAGCCTAAACAAACGGACCGATCTGAAGCCCAGGAGCCCGTAGGGATTTGTTTATATAGTTTAGCATTTCGGAGCCACAAACACTTCCAGCTTCAAAAGGCCTACGCCTTGAGGTCCTACAGTTGACAATGAGAGGCCGCCTAGCGACACTACCTCAGCACTTCCAGCCGCAGCCGTAATGTTTCTAGCCCCAGTTGGAAATTTGTCTTGCGCGAAGAGAGCCTGAACCTTAATCCTCTATGAAGTCAAAGCACATCCTCTTAGGGTGACCCGAAGACTCCACTGAAGAAGGTACGGTGGATCGACGGTGGATTCCTTAGCAGGACCGTGATTGTCTGAACGTCCGGAGGGTTCAAAGAAGCTTGGTGATTACACTCCAGGTGACAGAAATGAGGGATTCAACACGGGCGCAGGAAAAATGACATCTGAAGAGAATTGTCCGGTTGATTGGTAAGACCTGCTGTCTTAGGTACTTGGTTCAAGTAAGAGATTAGAATTTTACTGCATAATGATAGAACCCAAAGACACGTTCAACCCATGGACGGAGGCCCCGGAGGCCCTTGGAAGGCCCCTGGGAGGCCTGCGGTGGTCGTGTGTTGTTGGGGGTGATTAATTTTGAGCCGCTGGCCCCCCCCCCCTCCCTCCAGGCAGACCGCTACAGCCCAGTTTCCCTGAGGACCATCCGGAAGTGGCATGCTGCGGAGCGCCGAAGCGACCAAAGCGTCGTGGCGATGTGGTTCACTTGCCCCTCATCTCATTTTCTTACTGGAGTTTAGTAGGGAATAAGGGAATATATATCATAGGGGTCTTTAGGGATTATAGTCCCTTATCCCCTGCTTAAAGCCCAGTAAGTTTTAGGATTCCTGGGCTAGATGGCTCTAGCCAAGGGATCGGTGATGGCGCTGCTGGGTGGTTATAATTAAGGTATACTTTTACCAGACCCTGGTTTTTCTGGGAAGCGGTATGTTAAGAGTGTGTATAGGACACGATTTAGAGTTGGATGTCGCTGTTTCGGAGTTACAGTGCTTTTGGTTGACCTGTGGCTTGGAGCTTTCAGCGCCGAACCCAAAATCACGTTTGTGAGAGTTGATTTCGAAATTGGTTTTGTATGTTTGGAGCGTAGGGCTTTGATGCTGTCAGTTCCTGGGGTGTACAGCTTGCGGTTTTGGGGTTTGGTTCTGGGATCAGCTGATACGTTGACATCCTGTACAGTAGAGGGAAAGAATTTCTTCTCAGACCTGAGCGGCTAATCGTGCACCCAACTCCAGAACAATCATCTGCAAAGAATGACGGTTCGTTAAGCCCACGTGCTTTTTGTCCTGAGCGGACATCTCAGTTACGGCATAGCACTAAACCTTACGTGCTGAATCCCCAAACCCTCACGGCCCAAGAAGTCAGGCAACTTCATTGGTATTGCCTGCCTGCGTACCATGCACTTCCAGTATTTGGTCTGGAGCCTTGGCTGCTTCCACGATTAAATCCCAGCTTCCACAAGCGCACGCTTCGCGTGGACGATGCTTGTAGTTCAAGTTCCAATGCCCACAATACCGAAGACCGAACTTCTTCCGGCTTCGTTATTCATCTCAAGCCCCCTGCCTGAATCCAAAATGGGCTGGCCAGTGATGCACTTGTGGCTTCCTATTCAACTACAGGACAACTTTGCCCGAGAAGCTCGCGAGCATGGTTTCTGTTTGGGATTCCCTGGTTCTATGAGGCAAATGTATGGTTCCCATGCTGAGGCATAGCTGCATGCGTTCTCTGCGATTGTTTCGTCACTGAAAAGACAAGCCGAGGTACTTTCACACCGTGCCATACCTTGCTTACTCGGCATTCGGCAGCGGCCGACTGAACCACGGTTGTGAAGCAGTCAAGGGCTTGGGAGTTTAGGGTTCAGGGGTCCATCTGCACTGAGTATGTGGGAGTGTGAGTTCGTAGCTTCAAGCGTGCAGGCTCAAAGCATGCAAAACTTGGTAATTAGTCCTCTTTCCGAAATCATCAAACCAGCAGATCTTACAGCAGTACTGTACCACATCCAGAGGGCTCATAATACGAAATGGGAACTTGAAAGAATATCCGTGACAAAGAAGCTATTCCTGGATCTTCGAAATGCCTACTTTTTTCAGGCTTTGTTTGCAAATCTGGCTGTTCGCGCACAAAGCCGGAACTGAAAGCTGGCAAGGAAAAAGTCTGAATTGAGGATCGTAAGTTTTTGTTGTCAATGGCGTCGTTCATAATGCCAAACTACGTTGTATGGTTTCATAGTCACGTCTTAAGCGTGCGTATTGAGTTGTGATGTTCTGTCATACACAGGCAACTAGTCATCAGGATTGAAATGCTGCTGCATTTTCGCTGCGACACTTTGGGTTGAACGTGAAGCCATCTAGCAGCTTTGTGCTTGCAGCCTTGGGAGGGTTGAGGCGCGCCCTTCCTGCTATCTCGCTTTTGCTGCCAACACATTTGCTCTTTGGGGTCAGCCTCTTGCTGAAACAATACATCGTACCATTGGCTCAGGGCTTTCATTGCGTGTTGCTCGTTGGCACAGCAGTGCCTTTTCTGCCTGCCACTGCCGCCAAACCATTTACGAAACGACTGTGTGGCAAGTTTGAAGCTGTGAAACTCTTGGCAGCATTCCGCGGGGCCTACAAGGCCTCCAATTTCAAACTTCCTCCGGGATCCTCAAACCTTGAGAATGCTGGGTGTTGGTCTTTCACGCTCCCAATCCTTAAAACCGGGCCCTAAATATTTCTCTTCACGACCTAAACCGCCGGCCGAAGGCCCCTAAAACCCACGGCCCGGAAAGAAAAGCCTGAACTGCCATTTTGGTTCAGAATTCGCGTTTGTCAGCCGAAAAA
>CAJNIZ010012191.1:0-20359 GCA_905231905.1 Symbiodinium pilosum | reverse complement strand
CGGGAAAAAGCCGGAACTTCCCGGAGTCCCAAATCAGTCTTTTCAGGATGCTGTCAAAAAGCCTGATTTGGAGCTCTGGAGACACTGTTGAACTTCATGCAGGAGACCCCTTGGAACGCAGCATTTTCTATGCTCATCTTGCCTATGAAGCGGTAGCAACTGGGACATGGGCCGCTCGCACATCTGAGTTACGATTGCTGTGCTGGATCCGTTTCAATTTTGGACACGCAACTGAGCCTGCATGCATGTGTACTTGTTGGGTCTGTTAAAGATCTCTTGGTTCCGCAAAGAAAATTCCATCCAATCAAACGTCTCAACTTTGTCGAGCCCACATTTCAATTTCAACTCCCGAGATGCTTGCCGGGTAAACCTGACTTTGTAGCAGGCCAGATCGTGAACCTGCATAAAACCAAAGATAGTAGCATCGATGAAGTTGGGTTTTCTTGAGGGTTTGGGGTATGAGGTTGCAAACCTAAGTTTTGGACTGTGATTTACAATAAAGCACTTCAATTTAGTTGGGCTTTGGCTGGATTGCCGTGCGCCTAGAAATCATAGGCTATCTTTGAATTAAAAAAGAATGTTGGCTACATGGTCGAGAGAAGTTCTCGCAAGAAGCCTGCTACGCTATTTGAGCAAGTCATGCTTCCGCTTCAACGTGTGATCGTAGGCAAAAGCCTGATCTGGAATTCTCATGCTGAAAAAGCCTGATCTGATAGAAAAGTACTAAAATTTCGGGCTTTTCGAATTCGGCCTGAAAAAAGCAACACCCAGAAGATCCAGGTTGTCCCCACAGCCAAAGTCCTAAACAGTACTTCGAGGCGCAGTATCTCCATACTTATGATAGATGTCCCAGGATTTTGCTTCTGGGAATTCCCGGGCCTAGCAAATTCAGGTACCATGCCTTTGCAGCGGCTGCAATCACGATGATGGCTCCCCGCTGAAATTTTGAGACACAGGTTTCGGGGCGTGTTAATAGAGGTCTCTCGGACCCATCGGATTCCCTCAGTACTCCACGTCTTGGTGACAGTGCTTTTCTGAAAAGGTCAAGAGCTCAGCTCCATGTAGGGATTTGAGGTTGGAAGACTTCCGTTGAGGGCTATGGCTCACAGCTGCAAAGGGGCGGCCAGCGGTGCTGTTCGCTAGGAGTCCCTCTAGGGTAATTCAGTGTAATCTACAAGGCCGGAGAGCTGGTAGTATGATTCGCGCGGAATCCTCATAAGCTGATGTGGTATTAAAACTATACCAAAACCATCTCATACTTGTCTTGGCTCGTATACAATCCGCTCTCCGTGTTCAGTGGTCCTGTTCGCGGAAAACTCTTCGACGGCCAAACGACCAGTGCCTTTTTTTTTTTGCGGTTGGAGACTCGGAGACCTGGGCCAGCTTACGCTCTCAAGTATGGCCCTCAAGGAGTGGCCTAGAGAGCTGGCTAAGATGCCTTGAGAGCCGTACTGAGTAATGCGACCCTTGCATATTTGAAGGTAAGATGGGGGTTTCCCTAAATTAGGCACCTATTTTGGGAAGCTACCACATGTAAGGGCTATCCATCTTCCGGGGCATCCCGTACCCTTAACTCCCAAGCTCTCCGTGCTAAAGCCTAAGCACAAGGATTGCTGGGGTTTATAAAGGGATTCTGGAGGTTTATACAGGGATTATTCAGGTTTAAATAGGGATTATTGTGTCTTATCTAGGGATCCTTGGGGTCGTAGAGATTCTTGGGGTACTGAACCTAAGGTTGAAATTCCCTTCATCATGACCACGCACGGCGAGGCGTGCTTGGGCATTTAGGGCAACTGGCTTATATGGGTCTAAGGGGCTTCGACTTGCCGAGCCTTCGTACTGGGTAGGGAAAGGACGGAACGCATTGGGGTAGATACGGGTGCATTGAGTGCAGGCCTAGATTTCTGGAGTTAAGGATTCGGCCCGGTCGAGACCAAGCTATCTTAGTTAGAGGCATTGACCTGCTTCTTTGTAGTGCAGTGAGTTTAGGATTCTGTCTGTCTCGAAGCAGGCGTCTGACACGCAGCATCGCACAGCGGCATAGTGGCTTGTTGACTCGACGTTGCCATGGTAGTTTGGTTGTTACCAAGCGCGACATGTTGGTGGCAATTGTTGCTTTCGGCTCTGCATGTCTTCATCAACAAAGCTTCCAGCCTTGAACTTCAAACCTCCCAACATCTCGATTTCACGTCTTGAAATGTCAGGTGCGAGGCCCGGATGGCCGGCGCTGGACATCAGCGGGTTCCCTGCCAGTCGATTGCTTCTCATGTACAGTGCCTAGGGGGTTCCAGATGGGACAGACCCCTCTAAGAACCCAGGGTTCCCTTACATTCCCACCTGACGGAGTCCATGTCAGGAAATTGGTCTGTGGGTTGCCCACCCCGTTTGTTCTCCTGCTGGTGCCTTGTATGTTTTAGCCTTGACATCCTTAGATTCCAGGTTTTATAGATTCTAGGCATTCTAAACGCCGTATTATTCCAGAAGTCCGACATGGCAGTTTGCAACAACAGATGCCTTCCTTATACCGCAAGATGCTAGAACTGTAGTCCGTCTTAATGACACCCCCTCATTTGGATCCCCAGAGGTCAAGCCTGAAAATCGTAGACCTGCGCTCATCATACTGAAGACGGGGTTTGAAGTTGGCGCTGGATTTCGGGCTTATAGGGTTTGCCTGAACCCCCTTAAGCCTGAACCCTAAAGCCACTTCAAATATCTGCGGCGCATCGCAAGATTGTCAGTTAATTAGTCAGGCGTCTATACATGAATACCACAAACCTTCTATAGTTCCCACCATTTAGTAGGTCAAGTTTGTTGACAGGCTTGCCGACGGCCGCAGGTAGCATCCTACTGCAGGCCTTGCCATCGTCCTCCTTTACCACTGATAAGAGTAATATATGTACGTTGCATCCTGCAAGGGTTTAAGGTTACAGTTTGGGTGTTGGGGTTAGGGTTTGGGGGTTGTTAGGTTGACGGCCGATAAGGGTGAGATTTGTATGAGGTTTGCAGTTGGGATTGCCGAGTTGAGTTGTTTAGGTGAGTTTCAGGTTAACAGTTGAGATCTTAAGGGTCATTTTGGGGGGGCTCAGGGCTAACCTTTTGTTGTGTTGTTTAGGTTTTAAAAGTTTTCGAGCCATTCTTAGGATTCAGGATTCGTATTTTGCCTCGGGACTTTCGGATGTTGGGTTTGGATGATACGGTTTGAGGGTAGGGGTTGGGCTTCAGAATTCGCGTTTACAGGGATAAGGGTTGAGGGTTGAGGGGTTTAGGAATCTAGGGCTTAGGCTATGGATATGGGTCTTCTGAGTCAGGCTAGGAGTTTGGGCTTAAGTTGCTTCTTTAGTTTCAGGGTGCAGGGCTGGGATGAGGGGCTAGGGTTGGAGTTTCAAGCTTTTGTTTGAGGCTAGGGTTGCTGGGTTTGGGTTGTAGGTTGTTTTTTTTGGGGCTGCAGTATTGTCCATTTAGTACTGCTCAGTCATTTTAGAAGTGATGGTCATACTAGCTGTAGTAAGAGCACTGACAGTAAACATGACTGTCACATCATAAGCAGTAGCAATGGGTCAGGAGGGGATGATGTTTTATGTTTTGGAGGTTAGGCTTTAGCGTGTAGCCTTCCCTTGTCTTTCTTTGTCTACTTGACTCTTTGTAAGCAAATTCGGCAAGCATTGCTTTTTGATTGCCATTGGGAGGGCTCGCAGAATAGGGCTTCATGAGGTGAAAGGCCCTGCGTAGCAAATTATGTAGGGTTTAGGGCTTAGGGTCCTTGTTATTTAGTACTTGGATGTGTCAGAGCGCAGGGCTTCTCAGGAGTCCTTTTCAGCCTGCGGCGGGGATCGCAACAGCTCAGCTGGCGTTGTGACCACTAAGCCTCAAACCAAAAAACCTTGAATCTGCACACTAATTTTCCGTATCCTGTTGTCTTGTTGCCCGTAGAGCTTTTACTCATTTTATGTGTTTCTCCTTCAGCTGCGCATAATCGCTTTCACCTAAGACCTAAGAGTGAACTCTCGGCCCCCTCGCTCCGAATAAACCATGTTTCCTAAAGAACCTTGTCGATAGTACGGGCGCGCTTTCTCTTGGCGAGTTCCGTAATGTCGTCAAAAGCCACTTTGCACATGCGCAAGCCAAATCAAAGACAGTGCAGATTGTCCCGCATCTTCCCTGCTCCAATTTGACTGAAGCTGTCCCCTGCTTGCCCATCTGGTCTTCTCCTCTCGCAATATTTTTCATGAATGCCCGACAATGTAAACTCCCGGAAACTCATTCTCTTTAATGGTTACATACATCAAGAAAGAAACATGGTCTACAGAGGCAAGAGCCTGAATTTTTGGTTGCTGTGTGAGAACTGTATAACAAGTTGTGCGCTAGGAGGGCGAGTGTTGTTCAGGTCTAGAGTCCAGGGTATATAGGGCTTACAGTTCAGGGAGTTCTTCGCAGGGGCTTTGCGCGTGGATAAAAGCAATGTCAATGATTAACAATGGCACTTGGAAGATATCTGGCTAGCAGCAGCAAGTCTGCATATAGATATGAGTGATATGTATATACGTACGTACATATACCTATACATCTATTTATCCAACAACCGTAAACTCCAGCCACCGACCCTACGCTGCATCAGGCTGTGCACTGGCTGCTGCTGCTTGTGCTTCTTTGGCGAAGTCGCCGCGCCCGAGAGAAGGCTGCGTAGCCAGAGGAGGCACGGAGTTTTTCCATTGGGGTTTGGGGTCTGGGGGTTGGGGAGGATGATTCAATGGTCGTAGCCTGCATGTCTTGGCTGAGAAGATGCGCCTAGTAGAGAAGTAACTTTCAGAATTGCTTGTTGCATTTACGTTAGCCCTTGGGTATTGCCCCCACTCTTTAACAGTCGGATAATAAATGTAATATAAGAGCCCTTTGATATGACCCTTGCCTAGTATAGACTGTTAATGGGTAGGGGCAGGACCCAAGTTAGCCCTTTCGCCCACGCTCAGAACACTTCAATCCCAACACCAAATATTGCACCCTAACCTGAGAAGCCTATAGACCTTGAACCAAAAAGGCAGAAACCCTGGACCCGAACACACCGGAAGCCCTACAAACCCCAAACACCCCCCAAAACCCAGCACTTTTGTGTTAAATTTCCTTAAAGTCCTTTATTTAGCCAGGACCCTCCATCTGCCCTCTATTGTACCCTAAACATGGGCCACATACCCCTATTTAAAAGGTACAAGAACTGTCCTGCCCCTACAGGGTTGCTGTTAAGGAACTTAGTTTAAGTTACTATATTGAGGAAACCACATCAATTACAATGTAGGCACATTATGGTATTTGAATTTACTTTCCTTAACAGCAACCCAGCCTAATTCTGGGCAAGCTACAGCCGCAAATCCTTGGGCCTGCTCAAGGCGCTGGCCGAGCTCGAGGAAGCTGAGAGGTTAGGCTTAAGAATGACTTACTGTTTCTTAATATGGAATTAAGGAAATATAGTGTATAGGGTTTATATATTGGGCTATTCTCAATAATATTACCATATTTCCCATTAAAGACTAGTAAGATGAGGAAGTTGCACGCTGGAAAGGTTTAGGTCTAAGGGTCATGGGTGAAGGTTTGGGGAGAAGAGTGAGAAGGTTTAGCCTCTAGGGTTCTAGCTCAAGGGATTAGGGACTTTGCCTTCAGGATAGGTATCTTCGAATTCGGAACATCTTCACTACACTTCCTCTACAACTCGTACAAATCTACGTCAGACTTGTATTAGGCTTCATGGAGGAGTGCCCGAGGGCAGGCAAGTTTCCGTGCCGCTGCATCCTTGTCTCACTGCCCACCTTGCCAGATTGATTTGTGAAAATGTCTGCGGGCCAAGGGTCAAGGTCTCCCAGTCTACCGTTCAGGGCGTGGTATTTTGCATTTTTGGGTGCCGAATATAAAGAAATCAAAAGGTCTTTCTGACAGAGGGGCCGAACAAAGCATGTGGCATTGTGCCGATCAGCCTCTTGAATGTCTCTGAGATTGGGGCTCGTTGCTTTATGTGCTTTAATGTTGAGATTTAAGGATACTGGAAAATTTATGGCCTGCTTGGAATGCCCATGAGTCACCTCCTCGTCTTTACGAACCACTTTGTTTGTCTTTTGGATCTCGAGGCCTTTGCTTTGCTCTATTCTGCGCACGAAGCACCAATGCAACACCTCATAAATTTCCAGGGCTCTACACAAGGCTAAACCCTTGGCTGAAAGGATGAACCCCAACATCTTTCAGACTGAGCCCCAGCTGTCCTCTTAAGTCTGAAGCCCTTACTCGCTCTGACAAGCTCCTTGGAGCGTATGAAGGTGCTTGTAGTGGCAGTGCTGGGACGCGGTACGTCATTGAGTCAAGGAAAACCAAGGTTGCGAGAGCCCTAGTTTAGCAACAGGTAATTATCCAACAGATTTCTCAATCGCGAACTGTCAACTGGGGGTTTCGAGCACAAAAACGATTCCTCATAAACATCATGTAGATTTCTCTGTCAAGTCCTCATCCTATGGTAACCTCGCATAAATTCAGCACTTGGAAAAATTGTCAATACCCTAGGTCCTTTGACACAACGTTGCACGAACACAGTCACAAGCTGCAAGCCACCCATCCCAGACCCGAAAACCCAAAGCTTAAACTCCAGAAACCAAACCGTAAATCCCAAGCCCGAAGATCAAAATCCCCAAGCCTCAAGTTCCATAAGCCCAAAGCCCCAGACCTCAAATCGTAAATCCTAGGCCCTTAGCAGACGCCCAGAAAGTTGGAAGTTCAGCGAAGGCCAGGGACGAGCGACAACTAGCTTGAATTCTCTCATTTCCTTGTTCCAAGTTGTTTTGTTCTTTACTACTATGAGCATCACCCCAAAGCATGAACCCTAAATCCTATAATATAGCCCCAAATACTAGGAATACGGATACTATAGCCTTATAAGCTCCAAGGTCCTCCCCAAGGCTCGGGTGCTTTCCCGAGACGCCGGGAAGCTTTTAGGCAGTGCGCCAGCCGGGCGCTAATGATGCGAGATGTTTGGCTTCAGGGTTTGACAAGGTCGAGGGCCGTAAGAGCCGCCTGCCATGGTAGATGGGCGGCCTGCGTCTTTCTGGGGTTTAAGGTTGAGTGCAGGAAAGCAGGGCTTCTCGGTCCCAGAGACAGTGCCCGGCGTTTCGCACATTATACCAATCGGGCTACGGAATTTTGATTCTGTGTCTTCATTTCAAGTTCAGTGTGCAACTGTTTGGGTTTTTGGCCGAGTTCTGGTAGGGTAGGACCGCCTGCCTGGATTGGACATGCCACATCATACCTATACATTATTTCCTCATTGACAACGTTCTCAGAGGTGAAATAGTGTGGATCAATTTCTGGCAGGATTGATTTCCTTTCATAGGTTCCCACAGGCTCAGAGGCGCATATTAAATTCACTTGCAGCCTCAGGTAGGAGATGTTCCCATCCGTATGCACGCAATACTGGCCCTCAGCCCAACAAGTTCCCAACTGGGCATTTCTCAAAACACTTCGAGATAAGGACTCCCCGAAAGCCCGTGCAACCAAAATTTCCTTAGGATCTCTAATTTTGAGATGCCCAAATGTTGATGTCTTTCGCCTTCGAGGCCTGCTTCCACGGCGTTGGTGACAACCACTTCGAGGCTTCTTCCTGATTTGGGATAAACCCCGGAGGTTTGTATCCTGGGCCTTGTTTAGGCCCCGAGTTTTGAGCTATGGAATCCTGGCCCAAAAAAATGAGGGGCCTTCGTGTAAGGTTTTGGGTTTTGGTTCGTCAGCTCAGGTACCCCTCGACCCCAAAATCGTTTGGTTCTTCACAGGGCAGTGCAAGACAGGGCTTGGTCCAGGCTTCTGATGCAGGACTTCATGTTCTCGCTCTTTTGCAGGACATTTCGCTGTACCTGCAACCTAGGATTGATCGCAGCCCTAGTCTACAATCGCTCTTACCCCCACATGAACCTCAATCCCTATGCCTTAGCCCTCAACTTCATGTTCTGCTAAACTTCCCTAGAACTCGTCCGCAGCTTCCATTTCATGTTACATTTGGTTTTGCATTTGATATTCCACGATCCCATAACCCTGAAAACCTGAAGCCCTTAATGAAGCCCTCTGAAGCGCGAAGCAGGTTGGGCACAGCACATGCGCGGCAGTCTTCGATGATGATCCTGAAGTTGTTGCAGGACCACCTCGGGCTTTACTTATTGGCTGTCAGGCATCATAGGGCTGTCCTAAGGCTCCATGTAGGTTCTATTTATACACCTTGGGTCCCAATGTAGGTACTATGTTGATTAAGGACTTGAAGGAAAGGAAAAGAATTTGGAAACTACTACAGAGTTGAAGGTTGGAATGGCAAGTCAGTGGAAAGCAAATGGTGCATGCAGTGGAAGCCAGGGGGCTGTGTGGAATAAATCTGTATATATATATATACACAGGGTTTCGGGTTTAGGTTTGTTGTTAGTAGGAATGCATGAGCGGAAAAGAAAACGGCGACAATTGTGTTGTTGAGGATTCTGTAGGGTCTGTGGTATTTGGGTCATTGTCAGAAATCATCGTGAAGTCTTCCTACAGCTTTTGGTCGTTCCCAGACCAGGAGCCAACTTACCCTGCTATTCCTGGGCTCCTGCTCTGTTACTGATACAGTCCTGCACCTTGTTGTTGCCGCCAAGTCTTAGGTCAGCAAGGTTGTGAGGCCTACCGCTATCCAGTCTGGTATCGCGTGTTTGCCATCCAGTTGCTTTCTACTGCAGAGCAAGTTGGAGTTCTAACAGGCAAGGAGTTGTAACCCACATACTCAGCATTGAATGGGCTGTCAGGCGAGCACCAGGACCCACAGACCGTGCATCAGGCTTCATATGTGCGGAAAGTTGATTTATTATCTGCTCGGATCTTGACAAAGCATAAGCATGGTGGGTCGTGTAAAAGCTGTATCGGATCGTTGTTCTCGGAGAAAGCCTAGCACAACCTAGCTGTTGTGAAATACAGCTGTCCAGAAGTTGGGAAACCTTCCCATTCGTCGTTTGTTCTGTGCTTGAAAGGACTGCACTATGAAATGGCAAAGAACAAGTACTGCCAGCGTTGATTCCCTTCATGGTAAATCTCTGGTAACCCAACATCCCTTGAACCAGGAGCCTGCAGCAGTCATAGTCATTAAATAAACGTCATAGCGCCCTTGTTTTGGCTGACCGTTGGAAAGGAACTACGGGAACCAACTGCCATGTCGGCGGTGGGCTCAGTCTGCATGAAGCTGGTTGCGTCAACCAGGGTTTTTTTCGGCTTAGTAGCCGAGTGGGTAGCGGCATATATTGTCCTACTATAATCAAAAGTTAAGCCGCGGTTTGGGTGGCTGGAAGTCAATCAGCTAGACCGTTTTGGCACTTTGACAGCCAGTGCACTGTGATTTTTGGGAACTGTTCCCCCTGCATGGCGAATAATACCAATTACTCTGGGTGACTTGGCTTTTTGCAGTTTTTGTTGCAATGTATTGGTGTTGAATGGTGTTATGCTTCGTAATTCGGATGAGTTTTGAATCTAAACGTGCGGGGTCTGAACCAGCACGAAAGGTGCGAATTAGATGTTGCGCAGTTGGAACATAGAATGCCTTTGTCAACTTTATTCACATCGGCAAGAATCTGTCTGTTGGTCTGCGAAATCTCCCAGAGTTCTTTGCTGGATTTCATCTGACCTGAGTGCTATAAGTGACTATGCGAGAATGCTGCTAGATTGGGTTTCTGGGGCGTTGTGTGTCTTGGGTTCTTGCAGCCTTAAGCAAGGCGAAATACCAAATTCCAGACCTCTGCACGCGTTCCATCCTTCTAAGCCTTTCTCAATACTTGCGGAGGCGCAATCTCCAGCCTCAAGCCCTAAATTTTAATCCTGATTACACCCTACACCGCAAAGCCTCATTCCTGGACCCTTCATCCTACAACCGCTACAGAATCCCACGTGGACCCCTGACTCCTCGGGAGAAAGGTTTGGATTTCGGCCCTTACACCGACGCCCGCATCGAGAAGATCCGCTGGCATCCTCTTTACGACTTCCTGGAGGCCGGATTGCGGCCTATCGTACATTTTTCGGACTTAGGGTTTAGGGCTTTTAGGGTTAATGGGGTTAGGGCTTAAAGGATTCTGGGGTTAGGCTTCCGGGTCCGATGGTGGCATTTGGAAACACCCAGAAGCTCTAGGGTACCTGAGGTAGTGATAGATTTCCTCCAGTCACAGAAGTCTAACGTGGCTCATTGTTGGACGGCTTTTTCATGTTTCAATGTACTAGAACCCATTGAAGAGTACACAATGGGGTCTCATTGTCTTTATGCCAATATTTCGTGCAGTTTGATTATGGTGGGTCTAAACTTATGTCCCTGTATGTTGTGTTCAAGCGCAGGCCATCATGACTCTATAGCATGGAGGCCTTGCTGAGCCGCACGGACAGCTAGCCCGAAAACTTACCAAATGCTGAAATTTGAAGTCTTACACCCAAAGTCGAGCTTCAGACTGCGGACCTAAATCCTGAATCCAAGGCACCAACACAAACTCAACAAAGCAACTCTAAAATGTGACCCCCCAAACGGTGGAACCCAAAACAACGGCTCAGGCTGAGACCTACGTCAACTCGAGGTTCCAGATCGGAAGCCTCAAGTCCACCCAGACGTGCGACGAGTTGAGCCGGGGCCCGAAGGGCTTTGGGTGTAGGGTTAAGGGGCTTATAGGGGTGATGTAGGGGTTCTATACAATTTCTATAGGGTTTTTCAATTTAGGGCCTATGATTCCGGGTTTAAGGTTTAGGGTATAGACTCTAGATGCCCCTTTAGCTACGGAGTCCCTTAGCCAGGATTTAGAGA
This sequence comes from Symbiodinium pilosum, assembly GCA_905231905.1. NCBI lineage: Eukaryota > Dinophyceae > Suessiales > Symbiodiniaceae > Symbiodinium > Symbiodinium pilosum. The sequence continues at coordinate 9,543 of CAJNIZ010012191.1, read as the reverse complement.
GTTTACCAATGAGGGGCACCCCTCACCGTCAACTCACAACTGCTCAAGCCCAGAAGAAACCACGCAAACATGTGGTACAGAGCCCTTGTTCAGTCTACACTGGTTGCTTTAATGTGGAATCTGAAGGCTCAAAGCCCCAGAACTTGAAGTACTTCCACGGGGGACCGCTCTAGAGACAAACAAGTGATCACAGAGCAGCTTCCTGTATGTTTACGAGTTAAATCAGAGTTTAGCGTTTGGGGCGGCAGATGGGTCATGAGTGTGTTGGCCAGGTGAATTGTGAGTCAAGGTCCTCAGCGATACTTTTCTGTATTCATTAAAGAGCAGGGGCTGAGAATTGTGTGGAGCCTAAAGCGCCCGCTCTGATGTGTACCAGCTCATCTCCATGCGTTGCATGTTGCTTCTAGTGTGTTGTGTGGGGGGGAGGGGGGGGGGGGCGGGTTCTCGAAATACACGAAGTTCTGGAGGGCCTTGGAGGACCTACAGACTTCATCGGAGATGTCTTTAAGGTAGCGCGTAAGGGCTCTGGATTATGAAGTGCGGAAGTGCATTCTACTAGGTATCGAGGGAGGAACACTCCCCTAGCATAAGGCTCTACAGACCCAAACCCTAAACTATACTCAACTTTAGACTTCAAAACGTGGAAATTCCTCAGCCCTAAGTTCAACTAGCCCAGCAACAGGCTACGGCTGGCGCGGCGTGGAATATCGTGGTTGCCAGGCGCCGCCCTCAAAAACACTCTGATTCATATTGGAGGGAAGGCAGAAGTTGGAGTCAAAGTCCCTGAAACATCTCAAGCTTGACGCCTGCTGCTCTAAGGAGGAATTGAAGGGTTTTGGGCTCACATTTTCCCAAACAAACCTGCGACCATCATAGGGGCCAAGGCATTGTATAGGGCTAAAGGTACCTATACACAAGGCATACAGCATACATAAACATGTCATGTAGAGATATATGTAGGTCCATACACAGAAATTGTACCAGTATATTTCTCAAACCCCTTTCAACAAAATTTCAACCCCGAAACAGGCCGTTTTTTACAACCCCGGGCACTGTTATGGTGTTCCATGATTTGGTCGGTGCAGGCTGAAGGGCTTGGACTTCAGGAGTTTCATGGTTGGCAATAAGTAGCGCGACAATTAGTGAAATCACAGCTGTAGTCGTGTTTCAGTAGTCGTACAGAGGGGAAGGGATGATAAGATCAGCCTAGACCCTAAACCCCAAACCGCGTAAACATGAGCCTTCCAGTTAAAGACTCGCACCTGGCTCCCCCGACTTCATTGCTCACCCATGTAACCATAGCATGGGCTCGCATGTATGAGCACTTTGACAAGGATACGGTCAACTAGTTGTGACTTGAGGGGCTTGTTCAGAAACTAGGTTACTTATTATTATATATCCATAGAACAGTAGCTGAATCTAATTTTCTTGGTAGCAACGCAGGTTAGCAGCAAGCGAATAAATGGATCCCTGGCATCTGATAGGCCTCCACACAACTTGGGTAACAAGCGCTGAGAACCTTGTATGGGGTCCTGAAAAGATCTTGTGGGTTCCTTTTTCTATGACACCTTGCTAGCAACCCCACAAATTGGGCGCAAGCCCCTCGCCTTGCAATCAATGTCGAACATCCTGTACTGAACATGTATAGACCAGACAGTCCACGAATAGCAACTCCCATGCCTATGCTGTCTATGCCCTTGACCCGGTACTCGAAGACCTCAGCCCTCAACCCCTGGCTTTTGCGCCCAGGATGTTTCGGAGAGGGGCAATCCTTGCATCAGCCGCGTGCTTAGCCGCCCAGGGTTTCGGAGGTAGGATCTAGGATTCCAAGTCAAGATTGAGGCTTTAAGGTTCAGGATTAGCTTTCCGGTTTAGATCCCGCGGCTTGTGGTAGGTTATTTTTATGTTACAGTATCTAGGATTGAAGGTGTGGTCGCGGGTCTGGGCTTAGTCACAGCACATGTTCCATTTTATGGTCCGATGGCGTTAAAGTCCCCGGGGACTTAGGTACGTGTGCACTGTACTTTCGCTCGAGGGTAGCTGCATGGGAACCCCTTCGTGAAGCAAAACCCCTTCAATTCTTCAACTCTTGAACCCCCTTCATCCCTAGAACTCTTAAACTCTTGCAATGTTGAGCATATCAACCCGTAAACCTGGAACACTTCTCCCTCAAAACGGTGAAGCTTTGAACCCTGAATTCTCACACCCTTAAACTTAAACCTTGAACCTTTCAACTATCAACCCTCCACCCGGCAGAAACCCCTCCCCTGAAGCATCCTCGCCCAGGCTGGGAGGGTGCGCTCCTCAAAGCCGTGTCCGTTTTTTCAGCGGGGTTGTGAGGGTTTAGGGTTTGGAGTTGTCAGGTGTATACATCTATGTACGCGCAAAAACGTTCTATTGTTCTTATGTGACTTTACGAAGGTGCTAGTTGGCTCAGAGTTTGATCGCGGATAAGGTCGCCCAAATTCACAGTCTCTGAGATTTTGAAATGCATTGCATGCATGACCCCTACAAAACATAGCTGTATAGCAAGCACTTACATGGACTCTGAACTGTGAGGCTGCAGCCAGACACCCAGAGAAATCACCAGAAGCTCCGTTCCTTCTTAGCCTTAACCACTAACCGACTAACCTCACTGCATCTAGCCCTCGCCACAAGATCTTCCAAGTCAAAATTCCATAGGCAATGCCAACTACACATAAAAGCCTCCCTATATTCTGACGGATTATGGTCAATAAGACAAACAACCAGACAGAGTCCGCCGAGCTGCCACGAAAAGTTTCAGCCTCTCTGTCAGATGCGGGCAACTACATCGGTGACAATCCCGAGCTGGCAGGGTGCAGCGCCCAGTAGATTTCTCCAAACTTCTGGACATCATCTTTGCTCACGACAGGGGTCCAAGTATTCACAAGCGCAGTATGTTGTTCTTACATGCTGACTGTGAGAAGTATGGTGTAGTCACGTTCCTGCTTTTTATGCTCGTGCTGCAGCTGTGGCTGCTGAGGCTGCTGATGCTAATTTTTGCGTTGTTCTTTGCGTTGGTGTTCCTTCAGATCTTCGGTGCGGGCCTTCCTCTTTGCAGGCCAAAACAAAGTGGGTCAGCACTTCAGCTTCAGCACTAAGTATGGCCAGCTTTTGTGCGTTTGTCACCGTTCGTGCACCCAGCTCCCGCTTCGCAAATTGCAGGTCCTTCGTGTTGTCAATATGCCGGCCATACAAAACGCTGACCCCCTTTTTGTTGCCCGTACTTATGACGGAACGCCTCACGGAACTTTATGATGAGACAATACCGCACAGCTGTGCGAAGATTCTTGGCTTCTTCAAGGGAGACCTTTCCACAGCAATCTATGCTACCTACCGCAGCAACGTAGATCTCCATCTCAAAATGAAGCCTGAGTAATGGTTCTGCTATGATGGAACATAAGGAAAGCGGGTTTGGTTTCTACCCCTGCAGTCGAAGCAGAACCCCCTCCAAACTTTATAGACTATAGACCTAAACTCTAGCCCCATGAACCGCGCGGTAGATTTCTCGAGCAACCTGCAGAATTACCAAGATTGTTCCCGAATTCAAGCCACATCATAAGCCCTACAAAGTCCAATCTGAACCCGCGTTCCATTTAATCTTTGATCTCTGCTGTGCTCCCATGATTCTTTATTAATTGTTATGATTCGCATTATTTCAAATATCAAGGCCCCAAACCCCAAATTTACCCTGAACCCTGCATCCTCAACCTCATAGTAGCTTCCGGTTGCCCTTTTGCGTCCACAGTAGATCCCTGAAAGCATGGCAAGGCATAGCTACTGCCGCAATCCGAAGCCAGGGAGCCGCTCCCTCAGTTTTCTTACTAATTGTTCTATAGGGAAGAATGGAATGTATTATATACAGGGATTGTACAGGGATTATAGTCCCATACCAGTACAGTACATGTTTCAGGGTTCTAGGGTGTATCTGTTTAGCATTTGTGTTTTACGGCTTTGGGTTTGATTGCTCCAGGCTTAGATAGGATGTTTATTTTGGCGGTGCATTCAGTTTAGTGTGCCTGTGCTTCGGTGGCTGAAGCTTTTAGGTGCTGGAGCTAAGCTTTTCGGGTGTTGGTTGAGTGCCCGTTTATGGGTACTTGCAGACGTTAAGGCTTGGGAGCTAGTGGACCAAGGCATTTTCGTGTAATGCTCCCTTCCGCCTAGCTTTGAAGCAATCTTCTTCTTGCTGCTATATGATAGTGTATTCTGTATCATCTAGGACGGGGAACTTGCAGGGAGCTGATGAAGTTTGATGACAGTAAGCAAACATGTTCAGCGTTGCTCCAGCAGAAATAGTGAAGTCAGTGCCAAACTCTAGTTCATTCACCGCAAATCATTACTGGATGTCAAGGCAGAGGTTTAAAGTGCTGAAGGTAGCTAGGGGCCCTGAACCCTTCCATCCTATAACCGAACACACCCAAAACCTTAAACAATGAAGTCAACCATGCAATCAAGCCTACATCCTGAACACGTCCACACCCTAAACCCACCGTGTGTTCTAGGCCTGAGGAATTTTGTTGTACCTAAAGCGGCTTTTCAAATCCGAATTATCAAGGGCCGCCAATACGATCTATGCAAGGAATCGCACGACCAAAACATGGCTTCATCATTTCCGGGTTGAGCAATGCTGTTGTTGGCCGAAACTCCGGGACCCGGGCAGCATCATGAGAACGCCAGCATCATGAGCATCAGCAGCACTGCTTGTGGCCGAAACTTCGAGACCCGGCCAGCATCATGAGCATCATCTGCAATGCTGTTGGCCAAAACTCCGGGACCCGGCCAGCATCATGTGCATCAGCTGCAATGCTTTTGGCCGAAATTCCGGGACCCAGCATGAGCATCAGCTGCAATGCTGTTGGCTGAAATTCCGGGACCCGAGCAGCATCATGAGCATCAGCTGCCATGCTTTTGGCCAAAACTCCGGGACCCGGCCAGCATCATGAGCATCAGCTTCAGTGGTGTCGACCGAAATCCCGGGACCTGGCCGTCATAAGCATTAGCTGCCATGGTTCTGGCTAAAACGGGCAGACATGATTGGCATCATTTGGCCGAAGCCCCGGAACCAAACAAGCAACATGAGCATCAGCTGCAATGGTTTGGGCCGAAACTTCGGAATCTGGCCAGCATTCTGGGCATCGGCTGCAATGGTTCTGGCCGAGACCTCCGCACGGCCAGCATGATGAGCAGCAGTCGCAAGGGCATCATAGGCGTGTGTTTGAAAAACTTGCTTTCTTGGATTTTGCCACACATCTAGGTCCGTCGCATTGTTTGAGATGGCTTCCCCAGACCCTAAGCATCGCTAAGCCAAGATTCCAGAACCCCAAAGTGTGGTTAATACGGCGTTTTCTTTAAGATAGCTGATGCTATGGCACATGCGTGTTACACAGAAAACTATGTACCCGCAAAACGATAGGGTCCTGAAGGCCTAGAACCCAAGATTGTAAGCTACTAGACACCTTTTCCGAGGCCGAAACCGCGGTATCTGGTGCCACACTGTTAAGGGAAGTCCTACTTGCATGTTTGCAAGAGAAGCAGAATGAATCGGGATAAGTTAGACTGTTCATTTTACTGTTTGTGCCCTGGGCTTCAGTTTTCGGATTAAGTTTTTGGGGGGTGTGGGGCTTGAGGTTTGAGCTATGAAAGGTCGAGTTGTACTGTAGCAGATGTGGCAGTCTTCAGGTCTTTCTGGTGGTACGGCAGCTGGCAATCCAGGTACAGAAATACTATGATTCGAAAAGTTTGGAAAGCTTCTTGGCCTAATGTGTCATCTGCGAAGTCTACAAGTGCCTCTGTGCTGGGCTTTGACCTTTAAAGGAACCCCAGTCAGCCTCCTCCAGACAAGCATGCGCCCTCAGATGAGGTAGGATTTTCTTACGGCCCTGGGTGCGTGTAGACCAGGTCCCTCGCGAAAATACTGGTGAGTTTTTGAATCGGATGTCAAGTAAGGGAAACAGCCAGAGACAACAGTCACAGCTTACTGACCTCTCTTGAAGGGACAGCAGCCTGCACCCTGGTCGGCTCAATGAAAATGTCTAAAGGGATTTGAATCCCTACGATCTCACGACCCTCCACTTTGCTTGTATAACGTTTTCGATTAGATGCCAGACAAGGGTTGCTCCCTTCCCCCTAATAACCTAATGTTAAAGGCCCCCCTCCGCTAACGTACATATTCCAACCCTTGGGCGGGGCATTTAGCGTAGGACCGGAAGACTAGGGCGGGTATATCAGAGAATCGCTGAACATCAAGCTAGAAAGACCAATGAAAATGAAATTAGCATCTGAATGTCAAACCAGTTCAAAATCGATTTAAAATCGTAATCAAACCAAGTAAAATCTATTTATATCCATGAAAATTTGGTTCAATGAAAATGTAATTAGAACCTCATTAAAAGCGATATTCGATCGCACAAAAACTCATGAAACATCGCATTCAGATTTTACAGAAATTCCTGTATACAGACGATTCAAAGACAATCAACATTTAGAAAATCAAGGACATCCCTAATCCTTACGCGTCTGGCTAGGGACCCCCTTAATTCAGAGGATCCGAGCCGTAATTAGCTTTAGTTTTGGCCCTTGCAAAAGTAGTCTTGAAGGCAGATTTCAGATTTGGGTTTCTGGGGAGCTCGTATTTTATATTAGGCAGGGGATTTAATGTTAGAGGGAAGGGTTATTTGTACGGCTATACCTAACTGTTAGCGTGGCCTCCCTGTATTGAGGGCACACTACCTACTTGTTTGCAGAACTGTGTGAATAAGCATTGTCCCATCCCGGCTGCGATGACAGATTGGGAATACTGCAATCCAAAGATGCCGGACATCCAGTGGACGGACGTGATGGTAATCGAGCATCGCTGGCTTGTTTGAGGGTTTTCGAGAGAGGTCCCACATTTGGAGATGTCTCGAAATCAAACGCATTGGGCCAGAGAAATGCACCTCAATGCTCTAGACTGAGGTGCAAGTGCAGGAAGTGGCAAGGGAGCTTCTGAAAACAACTTTAAAGCTAATCAATGCTAATAGTCCAATCCTTAGCACAAGGATGACTGGACTACAGTCCCCTATAAATCCTGGTTGTCCCATTTTCCAGGCCATGGGGAGATTCTGTGCATATCAGGGTTGGTATTCCTTGGGCCAGAATGTGAGGGGAGACCGCATGTCCCAAAAGTCCTACACTGCCGCATCTGCTTAAGCCTCGAACGTAATTCCCTAAGTCTTCGCACTTTCCGCAAAAATCGTCCCTGTAGTTCCTAAAGCGTCAACAAGTCAATCTAGTAAACTCCATCCAAAGAAAACAAGCCGGCAACCTGCTGCTACGTCGACGTGTCAGGCGCACGCCAAAGATGTTGTGGAACGACGTTACGCCGTTACCTTGGGTCACATCATTGTATGTGGTGGGTGGAAAGCAAAGACTATTCGCCGTGAGCAGTACGGATGTTTGAGGACTTGCCCTGGCTTGAGTTTGCTGGGGAGGTTTACTTGATTAAGAGCACATTCCAGGTGGCTTGCCATGAGGCATTAAGCGCATGGGCTCAGAGTCTCTTACGGCCCTAGAAATGAGGTTTAGGCCTTCTGTCTCGGTGCCGGGGCTTGTGGCCGGCTAACTGGCAGAAGCATTCAAAAGTGGCGTGTTGCAACGTCCATGAGGGACGGGATTCATGCTGGCCTTACGCAGACATGTAGCAAAAAAACGTAGCTTAGAGAAGCCCTGAAATTGCAGCACATTTCAGCTGTCGTGGTAAGATTCCTCTTCAGTTATCCGGTGCCAGCTTTCTGCACTGCTCAGACACAGAAATGAAAACCCCCCACACCTTTGAGTTCCACCGAAACCTCAAACCTACACCCCGAGCCTTCAAAGTTGGAGGCTCAGCACGCCGCGGACGGGTCGCTTCCTGCGATTCTTGTCACCGACGGGCAACTGCCAAATCACTGAGATGCAGGCGCCGTATGGGGTTTAGGGTTTGTAGGCAGACTTTGGGGAAACAGAGACAGGTGCCCAGTACTTTCGTTTAGGGTTGCCGGTTGAGGGTGATGAGCCGGCCTTATGCCCTAGTAGGTTCGGTTCGACCTCAATACGCTGTCAGCTCTCTGGGGACATAGTTGGGAGTAGAACGAGTCCTGCAGAAAATGCAGTGTCCGAAGGCATTTTGCATACCTTTGTTGTTGTAAGTTGGGCGCTCAATTAGGATGCATAGTAACGCCCAGTATAGAATTACGCCAGCAAATTACAGCAGGCCTGCCATCTCCTGCGAAACGAAAACAGGAAAGTAGAACTTGCACAGCAAGCCCGTACCTTGCCTTCAAAGAACTCCCAGAAACAAGCCTTGACACCTTCGAGTGTAGTAAAAGTCCCAGTGTGCCAGCCTTGGCAAGTGTGCCTTTTTTGTGATTGAAGCTGGGGCAGCAGAAAAATGATGGAATGAAAGGGATAAGGTTGATGGCACCAAGCCGTGCTGGGCAAGCTGTAGTCCTTTTGCTGCGCGACCTGAATGTTGAGCTCAATGATCTTCAAGGTAAATCTCGCGGTTGTGCGCTGGGTTGCCAGGGCTTCTTTTTCAAGGGACTAACTGCTCGTACAGTTGCATATGTGAAGACGTGCTTGTGACAAGCTCTCCAGTACTAATTACGATGTACTCAATGCAGTTTCAGTGACAAGGATTTGTCCAGGGCTCATGCTGCATCCCCAATTTTTTGGACGTGGATGCAGTCGACAGCACAGACAGAATGCGCAGGTTTGGCAAATCAATTTTGGAGGGAGGATTTCTAGAAACAGGACGTTCTTTGGAATCCTAAGTTATTGCGGGTAGCAGTCCTGAACTAAGCGACAGGAGGTTCGCGGCTCAGGGTGTACATCTTGAGCCAGCATACTTGCAAGGCACAGAGAACCCAAATTCAGACCCAGAGCTACATGATCCTACAAAAACGCCGCAGTGATGACCTCAGCTCGCATGAATCGCCCAACCGTAACAAAGTCTTCGAGAAAGTCGAAGTGGCACCTTACCAGCGCACTGTTACAATACTTTTTAATCGTTTAGGGTCTAGGGGTTTAGGGTTTAGGGAATATATGCGCCTCAATCACAACGCCTGCAGTCGTGACAGAAACAAAAAAACCTGAGCCAAACAAACAATCCCTACAGCCCCCGAGAAGGGACTCCTGGCTGTGAGCGTCGCTAGACTCCCACAACAAGCGATGTAATGACGCACTCCTGGATTTCACCGTTGAGTCCCTTGAGCAACCCCTTAGCCCCAGACCCCAAATCCCAAGCCCTCGATCATCCCTCAAGCTCTCAATCCCCTTAATTATGTCGATCCTCCATTGCCAAACCTTCATCCTGAACCCCCAAATCCCAATCATCCCGACGCCTAAATCCAGACGTGAGCTACGGGACGGTTCTTGTGGGTCAAAGTTTGTTAGGGCTGAATACTTGCACTGCGGATTTCTCGCTGATTGTTGTGTTTTCATTTTTGGTTGCGTACAGGAGGTTATTGTGGACGACAATCATTGTTTGTGCCCTTTCAGAGTGAT
>CAJNIZ010012190.1:0-10184 GCA_905231905.1 Symbiodinium pilosum | reverse complement strand
TTAGGGTTTAGCCGGGTTCAGGGTTTAAAGGTTTAGGGTCCCCGAAATAATAGGGTATACACTGGGGTTCTATTGGGATCATGGAAAAGATAATGGAAACTACTATATAATGGGGTATATATTGGGGTTCTATTGGGATAATGTAAAAGAAAATGGAAACTACTACATAATGGAGTATATATTGGGGTTATATTGGGATAATGGAAAATATAATGGAAACTAATGTATTACATGGGGTTCAGGACTCAGGATTTAGCATTTAGGATTGCCTTGGGTTTGGGCACTCTCTGTACTATCCCGCAAACATTCAACCGTGATTAGACTGGCTTATGCCAGCAGGCAGGAGTGGGGCGCGGTAAGGGAACCCATGAGTGTGGGGTTGAGGATCGGGTGTCGTATCTAGGTCGGGAAACCCAAAACCTAAGACCTACTCTCCACGTACAACCACAATCTTCCCAAACTCCAAACTGTATAACCTAAACCCCTACCTTAGACTCTACAACCTAAACCCTAAACCTTTAGGGTGAGTCATTCGCAGTGAGGATTCTGGGTTCCTCGCCTCAAAAAAAAACTCTGGAAGCTTTTTAAGGTTCACGGCTTAGGTGTTGGGGTTAGGGTTTAGGGGGCAAGGATTAGGTTCAGGGATTAAGGTTTCAGAATTAAGGTTTAGGGGTTAGGGTTTAGGGGTTTGGGTTTAGGGTGTAATGGTTAGGGTTTAGGTCTAAGGGCATGGAGACACTGGGCAACTGGACGTCTACCAGGGCTCATAGCTTTGCTTCCCGTGGTTCTGCTGTGCTTCTTTTTCAGCAAACCAAACAACTACAATCTGAAACCAAGCTCCATATATAACCCCTAAATAACCCGTCTAGCTATAGAAACACGTGTTAAATCGCCTAGAACAAGGCTGCAAGTGCGGATCAGACGCTTGCCATCAAGCGTCTGAAAAGAATCAAATTCATTCTGCCAAAGGAGGACCAACTGGAACAGAGAACTGAAAATGAAATCGAAACTGGGGCGGGATCTGGGAATTCTGGGTAGATGTGTTCTTTCTGCACTTTCACACGCCATCTATAAGCCGGGCAAAAACTAAAGGCCCATGACGTCAAGAGTGTCCCTACAACACTAGTGTCACTAATGTTTCTTCATACACCTTCCAAGCCCGTCAAGCCAAAGTCCTCATAAACCACACGGTGTCCATTTCATTTCCCACTTTCTTTTAAATGTCATACGCTGCTATTGGGGTAAAACACCTAGTATAACCCCAGCTAAACGTATGTCAGCCCTCTGTAACCCCTACACCCCTATATACCCTACATAAACTGAATAAAATCCCAAGAAAGCCCCACATGACTTATATACAACCCAAAAAAAAGCATAAACCATACATAACCCTCGTAGACCTTTGCTTAAGCCCTATCTCCCCTGATGGAGGGCCTCTGATACGAGCCCATGGCGAACGCTAGCACTCTTCGTGTTAGAGATTAGGTACTATTGGGATTCCCTAGTGTTTCGGGATTAGGGTTTAGGGATAATGGAAGGTTTAGGGAATATGTCAGTGTATGGATTGGGATCAGTGTTCAGGGATTACAGTGCGGGCTTTAAGCATTAGGGTTCAAGGATTGGTGTTTAGGGCCTAAGTATATATGACAAGGTTCTAAGTGCCCAAACCCTAAACCCCAAACCAATCGTTTGGAGTTTAGGGTGTGGGGTTTGGGGTTCGCATAATGTTTAAGGTGTAGGGTTTGTATAGGGCTTAGGCTTAGGGCTTAGGTTGTAGGATTGGGGTCTGTATAGACTGTAATGTTGGGTGTGTCGCCCTTAACCCTGAAACCCTCAATCATCGTTGCGGCGCCTTCATGAAGCAAGCCCTGACCCCTTAATTCTGAGCTAGAATGGCCCATGAGTAAGAAAGACCCTTGGAGAACTGCTGCTGCAGGACAACCCCACACCCCAAACGAAATGGTAGGTCGAACTTCCAGTCTTCTGAGGCTTTACATTTCAAGGCTCAGTTCAGGGCTTTGACTGTTTACGGCTTGCTGTTTACGGTTCAGGGCTTGCCGGTCTGGAGTTCGGGCTTTCGGATTTAGGGTTCGGGAGTTTTGTGTGCAACGGTCCCAGGTCCAAGTGTCTGCCTAGAGGTTTAGGGGGTTTAAGGATCTCAGTAGCTCAGGTTTCGCCTACAGGCACCTGAGAGAGCCCAATACGCGGAAGTGAGGGACTACACCTAGCCTTGCTTCGATCTTATTCGGGATCTTAATAAAGTCTGGTGTGTGTAATTGTTCTTGAATTAAAGTGTATGGGGCTCTCTGAACCCTCCAATCCTAAAAAACTAGAAATTTCGACATGGGCTTGTGTGGAACCCTATCACGAACTCTAGTATGTATTTGACACCATATCATTTTTTGATTGATCATCGCTTTACAGTGAATGCCCCTTAATCCATAAGCTAATCCTGAAAACTTGTTCTTGTTTATTCCGTATCGTTTTACAATGAATCTGAAAAATGGGGCCGCTCTTATTAACATTTCTACGACAGGGTTTTTAACCAAGCCCACATGCCCTTCAAACCCTAAAAACAAAACCCTAACCCTTCATAGCATCAGCACAGACAAAGCACCGAACATCCTGTGCCGCTGTTATTTTTTAGGGTTAAGGGTTTACCTAACCACCAGTACTACCCCGTCAGGTTCCCCTTAATAGGCTTTTAGGGTTTAGCTTTTGGTGTTCAGGGTTTTGGGTTTAGGGCCCAAAAGCTGCTACCCAGCTGCTTCCGACACTTGGCGCCTCTTCGGGCACCTTCATTTGAGAGCTGAGGACTACATTGAGGGATCGTGAAGGTCATGTCATAAATCCCCTTGCAAAGCCAATAGCAGCCACACGGTATACCAACATAAACGTAATTCTCAAACCTCATACTCATTTCAACGTCCACCAAGGTAGTTTGCCGAAGATTCTCCTTACCGCGCGCTTACCATGGACAACTAAGCTAATCGTTTTTCCAAGGCATGGGGAAATTGGATCCCTGCGGTAAACTGCAGTAGCCCATATGGACACCCAAAAATATGGTAGCTTCCATTTTTTGGATCACTAAACCCCTAGACCTAGAGCCTAGACCCTTATAGTAGTTCCGACTTTTTTCCATTCCTTCATTCCCTACTGACAACCTAAACTCTTGAATCCTACACGTCCCTATAAAGCTCCAGTTTCCATGTATTCTCATTTGCTTTTCCATTCCTTACTAGCAACCTATCAGAATTGGTTCCACTCAGGCACTGCTATGTCCAAAGGTCGCCAATTAAAAGAGGGCAGGCCAAATATCAGAATTGATTCTGCAGCTTAGGCTGTTTTTGGTCTTAAAGGCCGTTTGTCCATTGCATGCCCAACTTCAACAAAGCTCGCTGCGGAAGACTCTGGCCCTGAGAGTGGGAATACCAAAATGGTACGTACTTTGGGCCCACAGTGCCTATGTAGAAGCCCACCTAGACTGTATGGCTACTAGGAATGTTTTGTTTAGACTTAATGTTATAAGCTCAGCCCGATGGGGGAGGCCCAGGGCTAGGGCTTAGGCCTGGCAAATGTGGGACTCCCCCAACTGCACGCGAGAAGCGCAACAAGGTAAAACCTTGCCGGACTCTCGGCACGAAGGTAGGTTCGGAGGCCCTATTACATAGCAGGGGTTCAAGGCAATGGCGTTAAAGAATTCGTTCAAACGTACCCCTGTGAAGCAACATACCTGCGACAAAGCCCTTGACACTGCCAAGCCCCCGATTGCACGGCTTTTTCCTAGCCTCAGGCCGAATGCAGCTTCCATTTCAACTCCAAGAGCCCCCCTGATGACCAGGACGTCAAAATTAGGGTTCGGGATAGGAAACAATGTTCCCCATACCAGTAACCTGTGCCACTGCCCCGTGCATCCCCTCTTAGAGCCTATAGCCTTCAGGCTAAGGATAGGCCCTTAGAAAACACATTGGGGAACAAAGTCCGTCACACTTAGCATCCTCATGTACGCACCCCTAAACTCTAAACCCTAAACCTCAAGAGGAACCCCCCCAAAAAGAGACCCATAAACCTTCATTAAGTACCGCTGGCACCTAAGCCTGGGAAGCCCCCACCATCCCCACGCTGTAATTGAGAAGCCCAGAAACAACGCCAAACCCTGGGTACTGCCTCCACCCTGTAACAGTCTATATTAGGGATCCTATTAACGGCTATATATACCTATATTATAAATATCATCCAACTGTTACAGGCTAGGGGGCAGTACCCAAGCTAAACCCTCAAGTCTGAACAGGTGAATACAAGTTGTACCCGGCAGTAACTAAAACGAGAACTCGCACAAAAACCCTCCCCAGAACTCCGGACCTGGGAAGACTTTGGGGTAACCTTACCCTAAACCCTAAACCTTAAAGGCTAAACCTTTAAAGCAAGGACCTCTCAAGAGTTCATATGACAGCCATAGGGTTTAGGGCTTTGAGATTTGGATTTCGGGGTTAAGCCCGGAGCAGAATTTCCAGAAAGCCGAACACCCTCAATTAAGGAACATGCCTGGAGGCTTCTGGTTAAAGGAATAGACCGTCATTCTTCTTAGGGTTGCAGGTATCATCCAGAGCATATCCCTCAAGTAATCCTTTCTTTCTTAAAAACCCCCCCCCCCCACCCCTAAGATTCAGCTTCCCCGCAAAGATAAGCATGTGTGATCCCTCCAGCGTTTAGTGTTCATGGGGTTTTCAAGACAGTCACAGCGTTAGGGCTGAGGGTCAAGGGTTTAGGGTTTACGGCTAGACCCTGTCACATTTCAGAGATGTTGTGTGTGTGTGTGTCTAGCGAGACATCTTTGTCTAAGTCACACTTCACCACATGGGTGAGACATATATCTCATACATGGACCTGCGCTGACCAGGAGCCCAATTACAGGGATGAATAGTGTACCAAGTCAGGGCAACCTCACACGCAGATGAAACATGACTACCCAAGAGGACACTCAAAATCAACCCCTAGCCAGGATGCCAACACAATTCAGGGTTTCAGGTTTAGTGTTGAGGGTTGAGATTCTGCTTGGCTTTCATTGCGGTTGGAGGTCATCAGCTTCTGCTCGTTCCGACTGGCATGGCAGCATCAGCAGCATTCTGCTTCTCTTCCATCATGCCAGGCTCGGTATCGAAAGGCTCGGTTCCCGCTTCTTATTACTCATTTGGAGTGTAGGGTTCAGGGCTCCGGGTTTCGAATTTCGGGTTCAGAGCTCAAAGGCTCCCACTTTTTTGGTTCAGGGCTTCGCTTTAATGTATGAGGCAAAACCCTAAACCCTGAACCCTTTTTAACCCCTGTATAACCCCTATAACCCCCTTTAAAGGTACCCCCCCATAATATTGAGGCAAAACCCTGCACCCTGTGGCCGCCTGTGCCACCGCGGCCCCGATCTCAGCGACTTGCTCTTCGACCGAATCCTCCCAACTTTCTATGGCGAAGGGGATAGAAAAGAAAAGAAAAAAAACATATTATAGCATATTGTGCCATATCCTGCCATATTTCATTGTATTATACTATAGTATAGCATATCTTTTGTATTATATCATGTTATACCATATTAAACCGTAATATGCCATAATATACTATACTGTACTATATTTTATTATACCATATTATATACTACATAATACCATATCATACCATGTTATTTTACATCATAATATATTATACTACACTATGCCACATTATACTATATTATACTATATTATACTATACTATACTATACTATACTATATTTCCTATATTATGCCATGTTATACTATATTATACTATATTATGCCATATAATTATATTGTCCATATGATGCTATGGTTAAGCAACGTAGCCCTTCTATGAAGCAATAGTTCTAGCTAGTATAAGCAACATATCTTTGGGGCATGACTTGGATTTTCCCTACCTCGTCCCAATCAGCAACAAACACTCTAACTAGCCACCTCCGTTTCATCTTCCATATTCTTTGCCATGTGATTCTCCATTACCTGGTTGTTACTTGGGGCTTTTCCTTACCAACCCGAGACCCCAAACCCTCAAACTGCATATGTATATAACAATTGACGGTATAACCTCTAAATAACCCCTATAGAATATACTACAGTAGTTTCCATCTTCTGTTCCATTATCCCCATATAACCCCAACAGAATATACTATAGTAGTGTCCATCTTCTTTTCCAGCTCCAGTATCCCTATTTTACCCCTATAGAATATCCTATAACTCCAATATAACCCCTGTATAATATAGAAATTTCCATTTTCTTGTCCATTATCCATATACAATCCCTATAGAATAGAACATAGCATAGTTTGGAACGTTGGGGTTCAACAGCTTCAGCTGGCAGGTTGAGCTCAATGCTTTGTGATTCTGACGGTACATGGGCAGCCACACGGTTAAGGGCTAGGATCTAGATCCAGGATGATAAGCTACCTTACCTCTAAAAGCGAACGGCTGCTAAAGTTACAGTCCACCTGCAAACAGGGTACCATTCCGAGCGGAAAGCTCGAACTTTGAGGGATGGAGGTCGAATGCTTCTCAAGTCAACACCAGGGGTCGCAGGCCTTTGAGCCCCGTCCTAGAGATCACTTCTACCACAAGGAGTATGGTATTTGGTCGTACAAGGGGATCTATCTGCTTCTTCTGAGGCACGGAGACAATGATTTGCTTGCATATGAATATTGGGCCGGGCATAAGGGAGGAATCCCTGTCACTAAGCCCTCCCACCACAAGTTGAGAACGAGCCCCGCACAGCCCCCTTTTTAGAACTTCACACCCCAAGCCCTAGACCCCGACCCCTAGACTCTAAACCCTAAAGGCCCAAACCCAAAACCCGGCAGCGAATGAAGGAGTCCTCTGAGGCAGCGTTGTTCGCATTGAACCTGGCACGAGCAAGATGCACATGGAGACGCGCAGGCTGCGTTTAAGACTAACGGGTGTTGGGAATTTAGGGTTTACTATAACTCCATAACTACTACATATACTAATACTAAAGCTACCGAAAAAAAAAATAGATGCTGATGATGATGATGATGCTGCTGCTCCTCCTCCTCTTCCTGCTGATCCTCCTCCTCCTGCTGCTCCTGCTCGTGCTCCTGCTCCTGCTCCTCCTGCTGCTGCTACTACCACTATTATGAATGATACGAATATGAACCATAATTTTAGTAACCTTTCCTATAAGCTCCGACATTCTGGTTTCCATGTCATGTTCCATGTTCTTTTCCACTTCACCGTAAGTCAGGGCACCCTTCGTGGCTATCTAAACCTTGGCAGCTTGCGTTTAGCCAGTCTAGCCTCCAAGCCACAATGGCTGCTTTGGTTTTAAGGCTTTAGGGCTGAAACCCGACATCGTAGCACTCCCCGGGGCTCTGGAGTGGTTTCAAGAATCGCCCAAGCTGCTCAACCCGTAAAACACCGCCCAAACCCTCTGGGCCCAGACCTTCTGAAATCCTGCACCACCTAACATAGCATCTACCCTGGGAATTGCAGTAATATGTGGTTCCGAAGTGGTGCAAGAGGTCCAACATTCGCAACCAAACCTTGAACTCCAAGCCCTAAAGCCTAGACCCTAAACTCTGAACTCTAGGCTCTTAGCCCTAAACCCTAGACCGTCCCACCATCCTTTGCCTGCTGCGGTTTTGGAAGGCTGCTAGTCTCTGGTGAAGCTCTGACAAGTAGCCCGCCATGCCTCCCTCCTGCTTGGAGTTTGGGGTTCGAGTTGAAGATTAGGGGCGAGGGGTAAACTCAAGGCTTGGGATTCAAGGTTTAGGGCCCTTGGTTTGGTGTTAAGGGCTTTGGGGTGATAAGGTTGAGCCTAAACCCAGGCACCAAAGCATGAACCCTAAACCTTAGCCAAGGTTTAGACATGGCTTAAGCGGCATAGTATGGAGTTCATGGAAAATTTAAAAATTCAGAGTGTTGGTGTTTGGGGGGCTTAAGGGTCAGCGGCCGCCTGCCCCACTTGCCCCACTTCTCCCCTCGTAATGTGGCCCCCTCAACTCCTGCTCCGGAGGCTCCAAACAAGCCACTTGAGGGCCCCAAATCGAACCCCTGCCCCACTTGCCCACTCGCCCCACTTGGGCAAGTGTGGCAAGTGGCGCAAGTGGGGCGAGCGCGGCAAGTGGGACAGACGCCTCTAAGGTCCCCCCCCCCACGGTCGCAATGAAAAATTTTAGAGCGGACCGAACTAATAATCTAAAACCACCATAGAAGGCGAGAGTTCCCGAGTTGGGCTTAAGGCGCCTAGAAGTGGTGGTTTCTATAAGTAGGGGCCGCAACATAAAACAAATTCTACTAGAATCCTTATATTAGAGACCTCAGAAATAGACTCCTGATTCTCAGAAACTTCAAAGTTGAAGTAAACTGTTCAAGGTTCACAAAAACCGCCGTCTTCTATCTGCCTTGAAGATGCTTGCAATGTGGAAGCAAATTTGAAGCGCACGAGGGATATGTAGTTTTTGTAGAGTTATTATACAGGGTGTTATTTAGATGGTCAAACAGGGGTTATATTCAGGATTATGAAAGGAAAATTACCCTAATGATGGAGAGTCAGACGGAACATAAATGGAAAATGAAATCGACACTGGGGTTTGTACGGATTATATATCTTACCTGTGGTAGGCAAGGAATGGTAGTCTCTGCAAGTAGTTTCCATGCTCTTTACCATTCCCTAAACTCTAAACCCTAAACCCTAAATAGCCATTTCCTTATCCATCCCTTCAATCCCTGCTGACCAGAGGTGAGGCTAAGTAACGGAGCCCGAAGGCGATCTGCCCGGAGGTGGATGGGACTTAGCAACAACTTGTAACTGGGTAATGACCCTACTTAGGGTAGAGCCTACAAGGCCGTTTAGCGGCCTGAAATGCCCTTTAACTGGTGCTTTTCCTTTGAAATTCCAACCATTGCCCAAAAGCTCTACCCCTTTCGGGCTGCTCAGCAGAAAGGGACGTTGTTGAAAATTGGCAACCTGCGCTGGCACTCCTCCACCCTCTTGATACTTATTGACCTGAACTGCAAACTCAAACCAGCAACCCAAGCCTAAGCCCCGAAACCTGGAGCCCAAATCATGAAGACCCTAACCCAAGGCTCTAGACATCCCAGACCCTCCACCTCAAAGAAAAAAGCCTGAAAACCTCGAACCCCAACGCCACGAGCCATATACCTCAGGCCTCGCACCTCACCCGGGTCCTCCTCATCGCTCGATTGAAAGTCCGCGCCCCTGCGGGTCCATGGATATGCAGCTCATGAATACTGACCTGCTGCTGCTGCTGCTGCTAACACTACTCATAACACGAAACCTCATACCACCACCACCACCACCACCACCACCACCACCACCACCACCACCACCACCACAGCTACTGCCACTGCCCCTTCTCCTAGGAGTTGTAGTCGTACTGGTAGTTCTACTTCTACTTCGGATAACGAACATGTTAATACTGATATGAATATTAATACTACCAGAAATATGCATAGCAATAATGCCAGCCGACCCGCCCACCAACTGTGTCCCCTTAGATGTTGGGAGTGGGAGCAAAAAAGGTTGTGGTGGAACCTGCCTGACACACGCAAGAACATGACAGATGCTGCAACTACTAGCAGTCGTTGCACACATGCGCTTCGAAGGGGTTTACTAGCCTGCCTTCCACCCATGCCCCTCACGTCCTAACCCACCCCATCCCCCCCGACTCCTCCCCACATACGCTGAGCAGTGCAAGCTGAAAAGGCTCCTACTGTGATTACTACTGCGACTACTGCCACTGCTACTTCCACTTCTACTAACTCCTACTCCTCTTCCTCCTACTGCCACTTTGTGTAGCAGCATCAGCAGCATCAG
The DNA here is from genome assembly GCA_905231905.1 of Symbiodinium pilosum. NCBI lineage: Eukaryota > Dinophyceae > Suessiales > Symbiodiniaceae > Symbiodinium > Symbiodinium pilosum. The sequence goes on along the minus strand of CAJNIZ010012190.1, from coordinate 332 downwards.
CAGCAGCCGCAGCAGCTGCTACTGATGCTGCTACGTACTACCACCGCCCCCGCCACCGCCACCGCCACCGCCTCCGCCTCTGCCTGCGCCACCGCCACCGCCAACGCCACCGCCCCCGCCACCGCCACCGCCTCCGCCTCTGCCTCCGCCACCGCCACCGCCAACGCCACCGCCACCGCCACCGCCACCGCCACCGCCTCCGCCTCCGCCTCCGCCACCGCCACCGCCACCGCCACCGCCACCGCCACCGCCACCGCCACCGCCACCACCGCCGCCGCCGCTGCCGCCACCACCACCACCACCACCACCACCACAATTGTGGTGGGAAGCAA